>PVKN010017271.1:0-17542 GCA_004027915.1 Capromys pilorides | reverse complement strand
GGCAAGCATGTTCTCTCTCCAGGACACAGTCCCACTTTATCTCAGAGCTTAGGGACAACTCTAAATAGCATCTTGGAGAAGGTAGGAAAAATATGTACTCCTTTCTAGTTCCTAGCAGACTGCTGTACATTGGTGTTATTGAGATGTGTAATCATCACTTCCCTGGAGAGGTCTCCAATCACCTCTGACAAGTTGGACTCTTATTACAGACTGAGTTGGAACTTTCCGAAGTTCCTGGCTTGAGCCCCTAACCACAGTGTGAATACATTTAGAAATGACCTTTAAGGTCAGTGCTCCTAACCAAAGTCATAAGGGTAAAACAGATGTTCTTACCAGAGACCAGAACTATCCCTCTCCTCACTCCACTTAAGCATAGAAAAAAAGTGATTTGAGTACACATTAAAGAGGTGGTAACACACAGACCTGGAGGAAAGGTCTCCCCAGAAGTCCACACTAACAGCCTCCACAACCGTGAGAAAACATTGATTTCTTTAAGCCCTTCAGTTTGTAGCATCTTGCAGTGGCACCTGGAGTGCCCGAGTCTCCCAGCTCTCATACAGGAATTCTATTACCCCTGCTTCCCGCCAACAGCATTTATGTCTCTTCCTCCTTCTAGACTACACAGGCTATTTCTGTACCACATACTTGTAGCAGGGGATCCGTGACTGGCACAAGGCATGGCACACAGAACTCAATTTTTTAGTGAATGAAATTAATTTCAGGCCCTAAAACCATGATGGGGCTGAAGGGGGAAAGAGGTGAGATGAGACAGGAGGAAAGGGCCCCACTGGAGTCCCTAGCAACGTTGGTATCTGCTCCTGATAATTTTTGTTCTATGTTTGCCATTTCACTTGCCTTCTAATTTTCTATCAGTACTATAAGATTTAATTCTATAAGTATACACAGCAGACAAATGCAAGTTGTCCCACTTGTTGCTTTTGTCTCCTGTCCCCAGATTGCAAACATCTTGCTATTAGAAAGCTAGTAAATTCCACTGAATCTATGCAATACCCAACCCAATACTTGCCATGAGAGGCAGCCCATAGTCACATTAATGACTGAATTTCAGTACTTCCTTTATGAACCAAGGCAACAAGCTTATGTTTCACTGTCCTTCATCCCAGAGCCAAGAACTCTACAGGGACCGTGTTCATAAATTCAAAAACAAATCTTTTCTTTTAGGGAACAAAACATTAACTATTTTGAGAATATTAAAAAAAAAAAAAAGAAAAATCAGCACTTGGGAGGCTGAGGCAGGAGGATCGGTGTGAGTTCGAGACCAGCCTGGGCTACAAGAGTGAGCTCAAAGCAGGCAGGCTCAAGAACTGCAAAGCGAGACCCTGCCTCAAAAAGGCCAAAAAATAAAAAATAAAAATAAAAATAAATAATAATATAAAAAGAAAAAATTTAGCCTTCTCATGATATTTCAGTGTTAGGACAGCGACATTGCCAGAGCTTCTGGTATAGTCCAGAACCAGCCAGACTAGAGTCTTGACCTCTGGAATGGCCTGTTTCCATAGGTGTCTTTCTAAGGACTCCATCCAGTTTGCAACAGGTGAAGAAGACACGCTGAAAAAACTACCTTTACAAGACCATCCTCTAACAAAAAATTGTAAGCCAGAACAGTATTTTAATGGCTTTTTTTTTTTGGGGGGGGGGGAATATTGGGATATTTAGTAAACAAATGATAAAGATATATGATAAAGAAAAAGCTGCTACTAAATGTATGTAAAAACATACTAAATCAAAATGCAGGGACTGGGGAGCTAGCTCAGCGGTCTAAGCACCTTCCTGGCAAGTGCAAGGACCTGGGTTTATGTCTCTGGTACTGCATGCCATGCCAGCCCCAGAACCCTGAGCGCACTGTGCTGGCCCCAAAACTGTAAACCCAGTGCTGAGGAGGCTGACACAGACGGATCACTATGAGTCTGAGCTGCATAGTGGGACCCTGTACCCCCCCAAAAAAAAACCCTTTAAAAATAAAAAAATGAAAACACAGAAATTTCCAAAGTCTAAAAGTTTATTGTCAGAACAGCAAACTTCATAAAGACACCTTTTTAAAGTACACAGAAAATGACAAGCAAAATAAACAGAAAACTTTGACCAAACAAAAGCAAAGATTACTGCTATCATGCAGTCACTTTTTTTTTTTAATACCAAACCAGACAAATGCATTAAAGAATATATGGGTTACACAATCCATGCTTTTTAACCTAAGGGAAACACATTCCAAAATATTTGGGTTTGGGGTAGGTATGCACGTATATGGATCATTTCCTCCTAATGCAGAAAATGGAAATATTTAGATGAAAAACAGAATGACTGTAATATCAGATGGACTTAATTTTTATCTCCAAGAATAAAAAAGTCATATACCCACCCCAAGAAGCTCAAGATGTGATCAATCAAAACACAAGAAGACAAAAAAAAAAAAAAAAATCCTAAATTCAATTTGTGCTATCCTTACACATGATTGCCACTTCATATAGCTACATCCAAGAGGGCTACATTAGTTAAGATGAGCTAAAAACAAAGAAGCCAGAGAAAACCTTCACTATTCTATTCCAACCATGGCTGTTTTAAGCATAGAAGGTTCTGTTCACTAAACTACAAGCACCGGGTTTTCTTTTTGCTGTTATTTCATAAACTAGAAACTCATAGAAATGAATCCAAGGCACAGCAACCATTTCCAGCTGATGGCTAGTGGCCAATGGAGCTACTGCTAAAGGAGTAAGAATAAGAGTAGGAGGAATTTCCTGTGGCATCAAAGCTTCCTCTTCGGGACCCACTGCGGGAACCGGAGCGGGAACCGGACCGGGAGCCAGAGCGGGAGCCGGAGCGGGAACCTGGAGCCGAGGACATGTTGTAAGGGCTGGGTAAGCCCTTGGAAGACACGGAGGCAGCTTCCAGGAGGCGCAGCCCGGTGATATCCTCCACCATGGAGCGATTCATGGCATCCTTGTAGGATATCTTTAATTTGGTCTTGGGGCAGGTCAGGATTTTGGCATAGCTGCTGGTGTCTTGCAGCCTCTGAGCGGCTCGGCCATCGATGAAGCCCTTTCTGATGGCTTCTTCTGTGCTTATCCTCCCATGGACTTCTGGGTCAATAAGACCACCGGTGACGAACTGGTACTCCAGGAAGCGCTGGCCCGCCTCATACGGGAGCCACTTTTCTTTCACCGCTTCTGCCGCCGACATCTTCTTCTTCCCTTTCACACCTTCAAAGCCAACAAAGGCTTTCTGAGCAGGTTTCAGTCTGGTGGCCATGTCTTGGTCAATGAGCCCCTGGGCCACGGCATCCTGAAGCAAGAGCTTCTGCCCAGTGGTAGGGTGGATAATGCCACCCGTGCAGGCCTGCGCCTCCAAGAGCCTCTGCCCAGTGATGCTATCAACAATACCCCGGTCTATAGCTTCAGTGACGGAGATTTTCTCCAGGTTTTCGGTGTCAAAGATAGCTGCGATGGGGCTTGATTCTTCCAGCGGGTCAGACAGAGAACTGCTCCTGATGGTTAAATTCCTGATGCTGGATATAGTGGAAATCTTACTTACTGATTCATGGCGGGAACTGCTAAAAACATCGTCGTTCATGCTACCACCCATGCTGATGCCCCCGCCAACGCCATTTTTTAAGGAGATCATATCAGCAAACTGCGTGAGGCTGAGGCTGCCGGATCGGTACTGATCAAAGAACTTCTTGTCGACAAGGCCTTTATCGATAGCATCCTGAATGTCGTACTGACTGCCTGTCTTCCTGTCTACCAGGACCACTCGGGTGGAGCCATCTGACCCTGTGATAGTTATTTCTTCCCACTCGCATTCCTGCTCACACAGTTCTTTGAAGGTTTCATAATCGATGAGGCCCTTCTTGTAGGCCTCCTGGACAGACATCTCCTTATTGGTTTCTGGATCAACTATGACCACTCTACGCTTCCTGAGGGTATTCTTTTGTGACGTCTGCACCTGCTTCTTCTTTTCTTTCAGGGGCAGAAGACAGAGCCCTGTTTCCTCATCCTTAATGCATCTTTCTTTCAGTTGCAGATAAGTAAGATTTTCTTCAGTGTTAGGATCAAAAAATCCTTTGGTGTCATCACTTGGATCAGAAAGAATCTCACTGAGCTCCTCATTAAAATAGCCCCTCTTGTAGGCCATGTCAACTGGTAAGCGGTGGCTCTCCTTGGGATCAATAATACCTCCAGTTGCAATCTGTGCCTCCAATAAGCGAATGCCGTGGCCTTTTTCGATGAGCTCCTTGTTCATGGCTTGGAACAAAGAGATGATGTTTCCAGTTTCAGGGTCATTATAGCCAGTGACAGCACGTTCCGCAGACAGGAGCTTCTCCTTGAACTCAATGCCCACCAGCCCTCTCTTGTAGGCTTCTTCCACAGGCAATCTTAAGTTGCTCACAGGATCCACTATAAAGCCAGTGGCCGCTTGGGCTTCCAGCAACTCCAGGGCAGTACCGGGTCGAACCAAGCCAATTTTCATGGCTTCATAGATGCCAAGCTTCTGCTTTGTGGTCTCATTGTAGATGCCTGCTATGCAGCTTGAGCCCTGGAGGAAATCCTTAATTCTCTCTCCGACCTCGTCATAAGAAATCTGACCTGATTCCAGTTCATTTACAGTGGATGGCCTCAATATACCAGAATCTACTAGCTCTGTGACGGTCACTGGCTGTCGGATCCCCTGGAAAGACATGCTTCTCTTCTGTACTGACAGCAAGAGGAGACCAGTGTGGGGCTCGATCCTGCACCGATCCCTCAGCTGCATGTAACTGACCTTCTTTTTGGTGAATGGATCTACAAAGTTCTTCTGACTATCTCGGGGATCATTCAGGGATCGATACAAATCTCTGTCAATCAGGCCACGAGCCAAGGCAATATCCTTTGGCAAAAAGACACTGTTCACAGGGTCTACTACACCCCCTGAGGCAAGCTGAGCTTCTAGCAGGCGCATTCCGGTTTCTCTGTCAATCAAATTCTTCTTGATGGCTTCTGAGACAGATACTGTCTTGCCTGAAAATGGATCATCAAAACCAGTGATGGCTTTTTCTGCGGTGTATATCTGCTGGCGGTCATCAAAGTCGATGAGGTCCCGAGCTATGGCACTGTCCACTGTCAGCTTCTCGTTCCGGTGGGGGTCAATGATCCCACCCGTAGCTGCCTGGGCCTCCAGAAGCATGACTGTGGATTCTGGAGTGATGAACTTCTTTCTCTTGGCTTCCACCAAAGAGTATTTTTCCTTAGGAGATGCAGATGCTCCAGCAATTGCTCCGGCACCCCGAAGGAAAGGCTGGATTTCGGAAGCAACCTCTTCCACTGACTTCTTCCCCTTCAACAGTTTGTCCAAGGTGGTCTTGTCAATCAGCTGGCACTCATAGAGTTGCATCGCTGTCACCTTCTTCCTCAGGCCATCAAACACCAGCTTGGAGGAGTCAACAGTCCACTCGTACTCAGTCTGCGTCTCCCGGTGAGACCCGTATGGGCGCTGTTTGAGTTTGTCGATCTCCCTCTGAAGCCGGCAGCGTTCGTTCTCCAGCTGGGACTGGGTCTCCCTGCTGGAGTCCTCCAGCTTTCGCCGGCACCGCTCCTCAATCCTCTTGATTTCCGCTTGGAGTCTTTCGATCTCACTGCGAAGGCTGTTCTTCTCTCGCTCGCTCTTTTCTCTCTCTGACTCGATCTTCCGGATCGCTTCCTCCTTGCGGGAGAACTGCGTCTTCCACTGATTCAGGTCGTTCTGGATCTGCTGCTTCTCGCTCTCCAGCCGCTGCTTCACCCTTCCCTCTGTTTCCAGCGTGGTTTTCAAGCGACTGAGCTCTTCCTCCAGCCTCTGCAGCCGGGCCTTGTCCTGCTCCAGGACCTTGATCTTCACCAGGAGGCTCTCTCGCTCCTGCACCACCTGGGTGCACTGACTCTTGGACTCGTGAATCCTATTGGATGCCTGGGATGGCAGAAAATAGAAATGGGGAAAAAAATAATGTTTTGATCAGATCATATGACCAGCACAATTCAACCTCCTTTCCTACATCTTTCTCTTTGTTTTCTTTTTTTGTTTTTGTTTTTTAATTTTATTTTTATTTATTTATTTGCTTGTTGTGTTTGTTTGTTTATTTTGTGGCTGGCACAGCCTGCCCTGGTGGTGGGGCTGGCGCAGCATGTAGTGCCGGGGATCGAACCGCAGTCCCTGCAGTTGCCTGAGCTTTCCTAAGCAGGCACTTTAGACCACTGAACCATCTCACCGGCCCTTTCTCTTTGTTTTAAACTTGTTTTCCCTGCACATACTGATCACTTGTTATCATACAAATTCATGGCAAAATTCTGTAAATATGCGTCACCACTCAGCAAGTGACCTCAGACTTGCTTCCTTTCCTCCATGGAAGAAACTAGAAGTTGTGGACCTGTCTGACTCTTAGCAATCTATAATGGCTTGAAAACAAATATGGGGCGTTTTGCTTGAAGTTATCATCCTTGATATCTGTACATCTCACCTGTTACAGCTACACTAACACTCAATAAAGCAATACAAATATACCAGTACATGCGCACACACCCAGCCCCACACAAATATTGTCTATAAAGGTCACATATATTAGAAGTTAAAAGAAGTTATTTAAACTAAGTGTTAAAGGAAGGCTCCAAGAACAAAAGATTAGGAGCATGGTCAAAAGAACAGAATAATGCATGCAGAAAAGGCAAATGTGCAAGAAAGAAAAGGTGATCTTGAAATCGCAGAGATAAATGCTTTAGTATGGCCTTCATCAAGGAAGACTGGAATGAAACATGCACATCCTACTATGTGCACGTGTCAATTCCCACAAGGAATGTAGACATAATCCTCTACAAACACATAAATAAATAAATACATAAAGAAGTTTAATTTTGACCCAAAAAAGTACATCCCCAGCTCACTAAGGATGACCCTCCATGTTATCTCAAATTTACTGACTTCAAAATTTTTCACAGCTAAGAATTAAACCCAGGATCCTGTGTGTGCTGAACACGCTCTACCCCAGCCACACACTTTAGCCAGGCGGTATCTTCTAGAAAGAAGAGTGGAACATTCAGAGAAGTGATCTTAGATGCCACGCACACGCGGAGCTAAACACAGGCTCCACAGACTGGCATTTGACTCAGTCATAGGACAGGAGGGCAGGTAGCTCTGCAATCATTTTAAAGCAATTATCTGGATTAGGACAGAGGTAGCTGAGCAGTGTTGTAAGTCACAAGAGAACAGCTCAGAAAAAGAAATGCAGTGAATTATTGAGACACAGTGAAGCCAGGATCAAATATTTGTGAATACCTCTAAAGCCTGCTTTTGGAATTTCTCAATTTCCTGTCTCAAATTTTCCCTCTCTCTCTGTAAATCATTAATCAGGCCCTGCAGTTCCAGGGTCCGGTTGTTGCTGATCTGCAGCTGGTTCCTCAGTTCGCAGATGGTGGCGTTTTTGTCATGATCCTCCTCACTCCGGCCCCTCCTCAGATCATCGTACTCCAGCCTCAGGTTCCGCAGCTCTTCCTCCAGCATCAGGTGCTCCTTAGTCAGGTTCTCCGTAAGAGACTGCAGTCTCTCAATTTCTATTTTGCTTTCGTTGAGACTTCTGCTTTTGTCTTCTATGGCCTTCTGGAAATGCTCATTCCTCAAGTGAGCCTGTTTGACATTGTCTTGCTCCTGGAGCAGCTGCCGCTTCAGGGCCTCCACCTCTGCGGAGAGCCTCCTCAGGTCCTCCTGGGTCCTCTGCTTGTCCCGCAGGTGCCCGTCCAGCACATCCCTCTGCTGCCGGAGGTCATCCTCGCTCTTCTTCTTCACGATGGATGCCTGCTCCAGCTGCTGGGTCAGGCTGGTGATTTTGATGGCCTGCTCCTTCAAAGACTTCCTCATGCCCTCCAGCTCCTCCTCGAGCTTCTTCCTCTTGGAAGAGTCTTCAGAGGCCGTCCTCTTCAGCCAACTCAGCTCCTCTTCCACTTTCTGCTTCTGCAGCTGCAGCTCCTTAAGAGAGCTCTGGAACCGTGCAACGTCCTGATCCTTCACAGTCCTCTCCTGAGCAACCCTCTCATAGTCAATCCTCAGCCGTGTCAGCTCTTGCTCCTGACCCCTGAGTTTACTGATAGTGTCAGTGGCACTGCTGTTGGCTTTCTGCAGGTCATACTGGACCCTTTCCAATCTCGCATTTTCACTTTCCAGGCATTTCCGTTCATTGGTTTCTTTCTCTACCAGTTGCTTTAACCTTTCTATCTCCCTGTTTTTATCCTGGATAGTCTTGGCAGCGTCATCGAGGGACTGCTTATACCGCACACTCTCTTCCGTGCGCATCTGAGTGACCTGCCTCAGCTCCATCTCCAACTGCTGCTTCCTCTGCGACATTTCTGTGCCGGTGGCCTTGTGCAGCTGGACGTTCTCCTCAACCCTCTTGAGACTCTCGGTGGTCTGGGCCAGCGTGTTCTTTAGCTTCTTGATCTCTTCGCACAAGCTCCTGTTCTCTCTGGTGAGATTGTCGATCTGGGCTCGGTAGCCACTCGTGTCCTCTTCCTTCTGCATCGTGAGCTGATGGATGGTGGTCTTGGTGATGTTGATCTCCGTCTCGAACTGGTTCCTTAAGCTAATGATCTCCTCATCGTAACTGTTTCTTACCTTACTCAGTTCATTTTCATAGTCCCAACGGCGCTTAGCCTCCTCCTCTAACTCAGCCTTGAGTCTTTCAATCTCCTTGTTTTTGTCTTGAATGGTCTTTGCAGCCTCCTCCAGGGACTGTTTGTGTCTCGTATTATCCTCCGAGCGCTGCTGGATAATCTGCTTGAGCTCAATCTCCAGGTGTTGCTTCTTCTGCATGATCTCAGAGCCACAAGCTTTTTGCTGAAGGGCATTCTCCTCAGCCCGCCTCCGCTGCTCAGTGGCCTGCAAGATGCTGTCATTGAGCCTGACAATCTCATCTTTCAGATCTCGGTTCTCCCTTGAGAGTCTATCAAGCTGGTTTCTAAGGTTTTTAGAATCATCCTCCTTCTGCATGGATATCTCCTTGATAGTGGTCTTCGTAATGTTAATCTCTGTTTCATACTTGTTCCTTAAATTACTCATCTCCTCATTATAGTGGTTTCTTACCTTTGCCAGCTCATTCTCATATTCTCTCTTCCGGGCACCCTCCTCCTGCAGCAGGACCTTCAGCCTTTCTATCTCGTACTCCTTCTCCTTGATGGCTTTCTCAGATTCCAGTTTCTGCCAACCCAGGCTCTCCTTTTCACTCTGCCTGGCTTTCTGCAGCTGATCATAGTCATTCTTCTGTTGGTCGAATCTGTCTTCCACAGACTTCCTTCTCCTCTTTTCGTCTTCGATCTCGTACGTCAGCCTGGTGATCTTCTCGTTGAGCTCTTTTATTTGGGTGTAGCACTTGTCTAGATTTTGCTTCGCAGACTTTCCATCCAGCTCCGCTTGTCTCTTCAGCTCCTCCAGGCTTGAGAGCTTCGCTTTGAACTGGGAACATTCTGCCTGGTATTTCTGCAGGTTCTGATCTAGAAATTTGTTCTTGTTGCAGTTTTCTGAGTTGGCATCTCGGGCCAGTCTGAGCTCTTCTTCCAAAACTTCAATCTTGGTGTTTTTCAGCTGTGGACATGAAATCAGAAATTATAGTGAAAGAAGGCACTTCACACCAGAAGAAGCAAACAGTACTTTTTCCTTGCTATGATGACATAGATTTTTCTTCTTCTTTGTACATCCAGACACACACACCAACACTCAGCCATGCATATGCACACACACACGTGTGTGTGTGTGTGTGCATGTATGTGCACAAACACATACACACACAGAGTGAAATGAAGCAAAAACTACTAGACATAAATTTAAGAAATCCAGATTCTCATCTTAATTCTTCTACTAGCTGCTTGCATGATCTTAGTACAGGGTCACTGTAAACCTCAGCTTCCTGAACTATAAAATGAAGTAATTTCATTCAAGAGGAAAAGCTTATGACTTTCTGTGTGCCCTTCTTTTATCTAAAGCTATAAAATTTCCATATTAATTCTAAGATTAGAAAGGAATAGTAAATCACTTACAAGAAAGATTCAAACCCAGCTAGTTTAGGGTGTACTTATCCAAATTTTACATAAAATAGTAAAGGAAATTGCTTAACCAAACACTAAATGAAACTACTGCTTTTTGCAAAGTAAAGTGGTTGCTATTTTACAAGTGTTCCTTCTGCTCATTTAGGCAGTACACTGCAGCATAGGACTAACTCCAGACATATAAACAAATGGTATAATATTGAACATTTAGAGGAAATGCCATAAGTTACCTTTAAGTCCTCCAAACTCTTCAGCATCTCACTTAGGAATCTATAATAGTCTCCAGATCGTGTGAGCAATTCTATGTACCGAGCATGAATGTCTGCAGCCTTAGAGGAAAAGAAGAGAAGAATGATTTCATTTTTTTACTATGCTTCTTAATTTTTTTTGTACATGTTTACAATACATAATGGTTGTGTGCACCATAGGAAATTGGCACACGTACGAAACACATTTCCTTATTTTCCCCTTCCCTTCAGCCCCTGAATATAGTGTGTGTGTGTGTGTGTGTGTGTGTGTCTTTCTGATACAGGGTCTCGCTATGCATTTCAGGCTGGCCTTGAGCTCACTTTTGTAGCCCAGGCTGGTCTCAAACTCACACTGATTCTCCTGCCTCAGCCTCTCAAGTGTTGGGATTACAGGCATGCACCACCATGCCCAGCCTGAATATAACTTTTTTTTTTTTTTTTTTTTTTTGAATTTTATTTATTTATTTATTTGTTTGCTTGTTGTGTTTGTTTCTTTATTTATTCATTTTGTGGCTGGCTCAGCCTGCCCTGGTGGTGGCGCTGGCGCAGCATGTGGTGCCGGGGATCGAACTGCAGTCCCCGCAGTTGCCTGAGCCCTCCTAAGCAGGCGCTTTAGACCACTGAACCATCTCGCCGGCCCCCTGAATATAACTTTTAAAAAGCTTCCCTTTGTCTTCTACAACAGTGAAATGGTGACATTATAATTTAGAAATCAAATTCCCTTGCTTTCATACTAGCTGGTTCCAAAATCTAGAAGCACAGCAAATCAGAGGGACAAAAACATCTGTGTTCCGTTCATAGTCCCCAGGCTTTTTCTTCTAAACTATCTGACTGGGAAGCTTGCGGGTTAGCTCAGTCATTTAGGCACCTGCTTGGGCAAAACCAGGCAGGTGCAGGGGACCACAGTTTCATCCCCAACTCCACCTGCTGTTCCAGACCCGTGGCCTAAATAAATAGAAAAATAGATAGATAGATAGATAGATAGATAGATAGATAGATAGACAGACCATCTAACTGTTGATATTCTTTGAACTCTTGGAAATGCTGGTTTTTAGAAATCTACTATATAACTTCCACTTTTAGAAGCCTCCCTCACCAATCCAGAGATTTAAGTCCAATTTCTGCAAAGATCTAGATTACTAACGACACACTTAGGATTCTAGTGAGTCCCTCAAAGTTATGTCCCATACTAAGGCTCACATGAAAAAGAGCATTACCTGCTGTTGACCCTGTTTGAGAGGAAACCCTAAAGCAGGGTGAATTTAGCGCTGGTAGAGACTCGGGCAGGAAGCTGGGGAGAGAGGCAGAAGATGGGGAGACAGCGAGACACGTAACAATATATCTACCTCTTGTAGAATCACCCCGGATGGGGACTGAACCATGGTTCTCTTGATAGGAATATTCAGTAGAGTTTCCAACCCAGAGGTATATGATGCCAGCTGGAGCTCATAGTCCTGCAGAACAAAGTTTAAGAAAAACAGTTTTTGTTTTCCATGCTGGGGATCAGACCTAGAACTCCACACATAGTAGGAAAACACCTTACCACTGAGCTACACTCTTAGCCCTTACAATAAACTTGCAATGGATTTAAAATGAGTCACTGGTGACTCAATTCCAGTTTTAAGTGATAAAATTATTTCCGATAACCAACCCCAAAAGCTGAAATGTGTCATAGTACCTAAGCAACTAATGTTACTAAACCAACCATGTATCTTTTCAAGCTAATTGGAGAATTTTGTATGAAACACTGGTCTACCCCATTCCCGTGGATACTGCCAATGTGCTTTGAATCCATGAATGGATAACAAGCTTTTGTGGTACTCAGAAGATGCTACCCAGAAGGCACAGTCACCATCCTCAAGGAGTTGATTATGCTCAAAGCAAATCAGCAGCTATGTACAGTGAAACACGTCGTCTGTAGTGAACCCAACATACCTTGATTGAATTTGCACAGAGCTCAGCAATCTTTTGCACTTCTTCTGATTTATCTCGTTTGCCAGATATTTCATTATGCAAGTTCTGTACAAAGAATGAGTTATTTACAAATGTTAAAGGATACAGGTATTTTTAAATAAATGCTATTGCACGTTTACTTGGTGATTCTGTCTTTGTTCTCTTTCTGTACTGATCTTGTATTTTCAGTTACAGCTTAAGAGCATTTTTTTCATACAAGAAAGAGAAGAAAGTTCTCCAACTTATTAGTATCTATAAGAGACTATTTTCCAGTTAGCACTGCTTTCTGGTCTTAGCACCTTCATTTATAAACATACTTTAGTATAACAAAGTGAATATCATAGCATTATTTCCATGTTTATATTGCATTTTTTTTTCTTTCTCTTTTTTTTTTAAAGGCACTAAGGATTTTTTTTCTTTCTTTCAAACTTTATGTTATGGCCGGCTCAGCCTGCCGTGGGGGTGGGGCTGGCACAGCATGTGATCCAGGGATCAAACCTCAGTCCCTGCAGTTGCCTAAGCTTGCCTAAGCAGGTGCTTTAGACCGCTGAGCCATCTCACTGGTTCCATATTGCATTTCTTTCTAAGTATTTTGTTCGCTTTTCCTATGGGTATTCTTTAAGCACCCACAAAGCAAATTCATTAGATGAAACACTACTTGCTGTGCTGAAGACCAGAATTTACAACCAATTAATCTCAAAACAGCCATGGAAGAACATGTTGGCTTCTACCTTCTGCTCATTCAAAAATCGCATCACTGTGTTGGAATCTCCAAACTTCATGGACTCTAAGGAATCCTGGCGGCGCTTGGCATCGTACAGCCACTTGCAGAAATTCTGGTAGTTATCACGATAGTTCCTCAGCTGCTTAATTTGCTTCTCCAGGTCCCACAGTCTAAGAGAAACAGACAGAACACAATTATTGAGACACTATTCTTGGTTCCCAAAATGTGCAACATACTGGGTCACATCCAATGATGTTGCTTGGTATATATCCCAAGAACTGAAATTATGTGTGTTCATAGCAATATTTTTCATCAGATCTAAAACTTAGAGCCAATACAAACAGCCATCAACTGTTTGGAAGCTGGAAAAAAAAAAAAAAACCTGGCACAGGCCTGGCGAGATAGCTCAGTAGACTAAGTGCCTGCTTAGGCAAGTGCAGGGACTGGGGCTCAAACCCTAGCACCACAAGCCATGCCAGCCCTGCCCCCCAGGTACACTGAACCAGCCACCGAGACTGGGTGTGGTGGCACATACTTGTAATCCCAGAACTGGGGAGGCTGAAAACAGAAGGATCACTACAAGTTCGAGCAGTGTAGCAAGATCCTGTGCCAAATGCATTTAAAAAAACATAATAATAAAGTGGCACAGAGGGGGGTGGGGAGATAGCTCCATGCCACAAGTGCCTGCCTGACAAGTGCAAGGTCATGAGTTCGAACCCTGGTCCCGTAAAAAATAAAATAAATATCGTGGCACAGAGAAAACGAAGTGCTAAACCATGATACGATCTGGATGAACTTGGGAGTGCTGTGCTAGCCACCGAGGGCCACGCAGGGTTATAGTAGCAGTTATATGAAATTCCCAGAAGAGAAAAACCCTCAGAAACCAAATGGTTGCTCCCTAGGGCTGGGCTGCTGGCTATCCTTGGGTAGGCTGAGATTTCATTTGGGTGATAAAAATGCTCAGCGCTCAGATGGCACTGCTGGGGACGTGGCTCAGCAGCACAGCCTCCAAGCAGAGCCCTGCGTCCCATGCCCACGCTACCAAAAGACCCAAAACTACAACCGTAAAATCCCTCAGGTTGGAGTGATGGTTGCGCAAGTCTGAAAACATTAAAATCCACTGAACTGCCATCTTTTGAACGTCTTCTGATTGCTTTGTTTGCCAGATATTTCATTATGCAAATTTTATACAAAGAATTACGTGATTTGTCTATTATCGCTCCATAAAGACGTTTTTTAAAAGCACTACTAGTCAGCTGGACTAGAGGCAAGGCAATGCAGGAGACTTTTTCATGTTCATTTGCAGGCATGGAACCTAGGAAAAAACCTCAATAAAGCCCCCAGCCTCACTTGTCTTTAGTTGATTTTAAAAATAATTCTGCAGCCCATGTGACACGTCTGACAAAGTCTTCTAACAAGTTAGAAGCCTTTGCTGCCTCCTCGCTATCTGTCCCCAGTTCTCCAGGGAAAGACACCTTTGTGTCCACAATGAGTATAAAACTACCTTAGCTGCTCCTGGGAAAAGGCACTAAAAAGACACCAATCATATAATGTACTACTACTCAGTGACTTGTCTTAGGGAATTTCTAAAATGCTCAGTATTATTACATTTAGTGCTGCTCATATGTATTAGATGTCAAGATTTTATCACTGATCAGATCTGCTGGTTGGTCTTCAGATAACATCTAAGTAGGAACCAAGGATTGAAGAATCTCAGCCTTTCATTAAAAGCAGAATAATGTTTAACTTGCAGGGAATCAATGTGTTTATCTAAGGAAGCACAGGCGATCTGCTCACCAGGACGGTCCCTCTCACAGACAATCCGGAAGAGAAAGGAAAGCACAGATCGAGGCACTGGGAAGCCTCCTCAGCACACAGACTCCGTGCATATTTCCCTGCCTTTCTTCTCCTCCCAGTCAACGTTCCTTGTGCCTGAGAACCCCAAGGTGGAGCTTTGAGGACAACAGGCCCAGCCGCCATCTTTGGTTTACAACTAATCTCTCTCCTTGCCCCAGTGATTTGGCCTTTTCAGGGAGTGAGTAAGCCAACGTGGCTGAGTTACAGTAAAGCACTTCTTTGGCCCAAGGTTTAATTTTCCAAATTTTTGAAGGACACTCACCAAAGCAGTGAGCTTCCTTTCATCAGTCATAACAAACACTTACAGTGCAGATTAAATGACTTGCTGTTTCTCTAAGACCCTGGCAGGGGGCCAGCAAGATGGTTCAGTGGTCTAAAGTGCCTGCTTAGGAAAGCTCAGGCAACTGTAGGGACTGCGGTCCCATCCCCGGCACCACATGCTGTGCCAGCCCCACCACCAGGGCAGGCTGAGCCAGCCATAAAATAAACAAACACACAAACAAGCAAACAAATAAATAAAATAAAATAAATTAAAAAAAAAAAAGACCCTGGCAGGCTACTGAAACAAACCCATGCCACCACAAAGCTGCCTACAGGCGGTCTAGGAAAGGAGACCAATTAGCCTTAACTTCCACATGAAATGGTAGTTCTTTATAGTGACTATTTCCACGGGTCAAAATTATTATGTTTTTGACAATGACCACTTCCTTATCTCCTCGAATGATAAACTGGGGGAAAGTGGTGGAGGACGCTGGCTCACCTGAAGTCTATCTGTTTGTCTATTTTCTGCCAGCGATCTGTCAGCTGGGTGACTTTGTCACTAAACTTGCCCAGATCCAGGTCATAAAGCGGATACTGCTGGGAAGTCTGGGTGTGAATCTGCTGGGCTTTGTGCAGTTCTGCCTTCATGGTGGCCAGCAAGGACTTCTTCAAATTCAAGTCATTTTTTATTTTCTGTAAGAGTCAAAAAGAAAGTGAGAAAAAGAGAAAGAAAGAAGAAAAAAAGGAAGCACAAATCAATCTCTCCTTCCATAGTATGCCACACTGTATGTCACTAAATTTAAAAATAAATTGGAGGTTCAGGGATGTTGTTCAGAGGCAGAGCATGTTCCTCGGATGCACAAGGCCCTGAGTCCAGTCCTTAGGCTAAAGAAGAAAAATGGTTTATAAAACCCTTTCGAACACTCAGAATGCCAGTGATAACTCAGAAAAATATACTTACTGAATTATAATTTTTCAGTATTTGTTGCAGGGATCTAATTCCCTATAATACCCAATTTAAAAAAGATCCAATGTGTCAATTAGAGAAATAAATGCTAAATATCATGTTACCATTCCTGAATAATTCTAACACCTATAAATATCTTAAAGTCTCTAAGACATTCTATAGCCAAGAAGTCAGTGTAAGCATCTCCCATAGTAACCCCACCCCAAAATTACTTTCTCACAGTGTCTCGGCATCTCTCAGGGCGCCTAACACCAGAAGACAGTTTCAGAAATAACAGGTATCTACCACATACAGCCATGAAAGTCAGTGGTCATCCAAACTCAGGGAACCTACCGTGTAGGTTTCAGTGCACCCAAATACCTCAACACTGATTAATTGTAACAAATTGACCTCATAAATGTAAGCTATCCCAGCTCTTGGGAGGCTGTAAACAGGCGGATCACTAGGAGTCTGATCTAGTAGTGAGACCCTGAACACCCTGTAGACCCTTCCCAAAATAAAAAATAAAAAATAAAGTGAGATGTTAGTAAAAGTACAACCGAGGTGGAGGGACATGGATTCTGTAGCACCATGGTACTTTGTGTGCACATCTGTCATGCTCTGAAAACAAACTGTCTTTTCAAAAAGTTGTCCACAACCATAGCAAAGGCTACTCAGGAAAACATTGTGAGGTGTGGTCACTGGAATCCAAGTCCTGCTCTACTTCCTGGCAGCTCCGCTTGCATTACCTTCAGTCCGCAGCGGTAAGCTTCCACCTTATCCAGGTCCAGGCAAACGGTTTCCTCCTCAGTGAGCCTGGCTTCGTAAACCTTGAGCATGTCTTCTGTCTGCAGGATGGCCTGGAGGAGCGCCCTCACCGTGCACAAGCTGCGGAGTGCAAGAGAACCCGACGGAATCGCCGGAGACATAATAATTACCAGGTGAACACGCGGCTCTTGGCACCATTCATAAGAACAATGATAAAACACATAAAATGGATTCTGCTCATTTTATAAGCTGTGGGAACAATATTTTTCTTTCCTCAATCATGGCCCTAGAGAATGAGCTGTTTGTAGTTCTAACACACATGAGAACAGCTGTGAGATTTCAGCACAGCAGAATTAATGTCCTAGGCTTGAGGACGCCCTCACCACAGAAGAGTGTAAGTGTAGCCTAAAAAAAAAAAAAGATTCCACAAGACAGGGGCTCTAATAAACCCAACACATTTAGCGCGTGAAATCCGGCAAAAATGAAGCACAGAAAAAGCTAAATACCTTTGCTAGTAATAGCTGTGCTTACCTATTTAAGTAGCCATCGGTAACACCATTGATATTTTCCAGTTTCTGGAACAGTCCAAACACCTCGTTCTGTAAGTAGCAGTACTTCTCGGAACCTCTGAAGTTAGCCAGCATGTCTTTTAGCTGGTTGAGCACTTCAGCGATTGCTTGCGAGTCATTCTGCACACTCTGGCAAGAAAGAGGAGGAGAGCACTTCTGACTAC
>PVKN010017270.1:0-17425 GCA_004027915.1 Capromys pilorides | reverse complement strand
GAAAACTTCCCTGATCCCATGTCTCCTCACAAGCAGAATACAGTATACTCATGGGCACTGCTGTGACCTAAAAGAAAACCTGAATAAATAGGAAAACCTCACATAAGAAGTCATGACAAGCACACAGGAGCAATCACACACTGCATTTGAGAATTGCATATGCAGGTAGGTTTTAAACTGTTTGCTCATGGTATACCCAAGAACATGCAGCTGAGGAGATGGGAGGTAATAACAGGAACTCTGGTTCACAAGTAGCTGCATTAATAGCTTTCATATTGCCTTACTTAAGGCAGTATCAACCTTTTTTTCTACTCCTAGGCAACTGTTAGAAGGGAAGTTCTTTGGAAGTCAATACCCAAATTCACTATAGTAGAGTATTCCTTCAAAGAGGCCCACAAGTGAGGGGTGCAACTCTGATCGAGGCCAGCTCATCTTAAACCACTACTTTGTACTTGACCCCCAAGGGACAGGAGAAGATGGACTTCTGAGGTAGTCTTTCATGTGGCTGGAAAGTCTAGCCAGCTGGGTAGAAGACAAGGCATTCTTTTATTAATTGCTTACCACCTCCACGTGCAATTAACTAATTACCACAAAGACCCCAATCCATGATATCTCTTGCAAGTCCAAGCAATTTGGCTAATCTAGTCTCAATTTTCCACAGGAATGAATTTTAATTTGTCACCCAGTTCCTCAGGTAGCAACTTTATCCCCAAATCCTTACCACACTTCCACCAACGACAATGCATGTTCCCTGCTTGGGAACAAAACAGGCTCAAGGTGAAAATAAGTTTGGTGTCACTAGATGACCTCACAAAAGAGAAAGATAATCCTCAAGTGTGCAGAGGAAAGCATGAGTGATAGAACTGAGGCCAAGTGGCTGACCATAGATCTCCATGGAACGGACATGACTAAGCTCTCAGCACCCTGCAGACACCTTACTCAGTGGCAGGTTCCAAACTGCCTCTCCTTTACCCTTGAATGAATATAGACTAGGAAGCAGGCCAGGGAGGAGGAGTATCACTAGCAAGTGAGACTTCACACACTACATCTGAGGCACTGAGCCAGGCATTGGCCTCTCTTGGCCTGTTTCCTCCCGTATATAATGGGATTGCAACACTTATCTTCGTTGAACAGCATGTGAACCAAGCATATTTTTAACACATAGAGCTCACTTTCTCCATAACTGTGTGAAGTGGCAGCCAATGCTTCACTGTACCCATTTTTAAGTGACCAAAATGGGAGACCAAGACCCTTTCTAGACAAAATAGTGGTGGAGTCAGGATTTTGATTGAGATATATGCCTCTCTAGTCTAACCCATTGCCCTAGTGGATTTACACTGGAGCCTGTGTTGGCATCACCTTGGGAAAATCACTCCTGCAGGTCATTAGCCCACCCTTTGCTTTCTGACTTGTTCGGCCTGCAGTGGAACCTGATAACCTGAACTTCTCAGAGAAGGATCAGCTGCGAGGCAGCTTCAGACCCAGGGACTGCACAGCACTGCACTAACCTACCTATCCAAGAACTCAAAATGTTAAGCATAAAGGCCCTGACCCAGAGTGATAGCCACTGAGGTTCTTGAGATACTAAGGAGGAAAATGATTCTCTTCTCTTTGGCATGCAAGAGTGAGAGAGGTTGATGGGCTCTGTGATCTTTTGCACAAAGCTGTCTGTGCCCATGGGCACTCTGACTCCAGGGGACTACCTTACATTTCACCAGAGATCTCTTGGGAGAATGCTCACTCACAGCCCTGGAAGCATCCACTGTACATGCTGCCCCATCATCCAGCAGAAGGCTAAATACAAAGGAGGCATTTATTTAAAACAAATTTTGCATGGTAGTCAGTAACATTGGCTCTGAGAACCTACCTGCGATGGAAATTTTCATCTGAGCTTTGGCTTATGGAGAGGGGATCTCCAAGAGTCAGAGAGTGGGGATTGCAAAGAGGGCAGGTAGGGGCTACCTGGCTAATGCGTCAAGTTTACAAGAATGACACTGAGGTTTTTGGGGGAAATCCTGAGGATTAAAGCCTCCCTGTGACCTCTGACTGCCCCTGTTACACTCAAAGAAAGAAATGAGGCCTTATTAAGAGCATGGAGAACCTGGAGAAAGGAATATATTAGGACTCTAGGAATTCTGGGGACAAGATGATGGAGACTGAGGGCAGGAAAGAGAGAATCTTTAAAAAAATGCAAGAGCTGAGTGTATTGTTCTAAGAAGCTTCTGTGGTTAACTTGAGAATTTCATCAGCATTTTAGAAACAATAATAGCTCTAGAAGCAGCAGCTGGGGCACAATTAAGTCCCTTGCAAGTGAAGTGAGGGGAGAGCACACTCATGACAGGTGACCAGCAGCAATAGGCACTATCTAGCATTTTCAAAGGGCACCCAGTGCTAAAGGAAACCTGAAGACTAAGACCCCAGTAAGCTGTCCATTCACTGCACCTCACAGTTCTTATGAAGTTACAGGGTCATTTTCAAAAGCAACATAAGGTTCTGTATTGTCCAAGACATGGGAGTAAAGGGAAGATTTGTTGTAGAGGTGAACCTCTGAGGTTTCAGAAAGATTTTCAAATAGGAGACAGGGTGTCTAGACCACAGGAAGTTCATTCAAGTTGACTGAGGAAAAAACGTGCAACTTACAATAAGGGAGCCTCTTTCAATAAGCAATTTCCAAATTAGAAAGATGTGCAGAGATGCAAAGAACTTACTCACTCCTGGAAGAGTATATAGGTCCTGGTGGACTGGGCAATGTGTTCTGGAGACCACACAGAGTGGGTGATGAGGACAGGCTCCTGGTCTCCATCACACAGCTAGAAGAAATGAGACCCTTCCTACCCTGCATCCTTTCTGGGTCAGCCTTGTCGCAGGCCTGTGACACCTTCCCATGTCACACAGAAATGTTCCCATGTCATCATTTAGCATGTAGCATCCCAACCAGCACTTTCTGGCCATTCCTTGAGGAGAGTGGTCAGGAACAATATCTTCCTCACTGAGCACTGCCCTTAATCCACCTCCCAACCTATAAAAGGTGCTCAGGAAATGTTTGGTGGTTGAAAAAAGTTTGAATTAAGAAAGTTTAACAAGTCATTATTTTCACCTACAGAAGTCCATGACCTCAGACAGCATGCTTTAAAATAAATTAATCTCTAGGTATTAAGTCGGGATCTTTCTCAATTACTTTTAACTGCTATCAATCGTAGCCTACCCTAATTTTAGTTTTGTGAAGTTTAAAGCACTCTCAACCTTGTCTGAATCCTTAACATGGTGTCACAGTCTTCCCTAGAGCTTCTGCCTGGAGTACAGCAGCCTCCCACTGAATGCCAGTCACTCCACAAAGACCCCAGAGACAGAAATTAATTTAGCACCATTCCTGGTCAAAGCTGAGAGGCATGGAGGAGCTGGAGCAGAGGATGACTCATCCAAGAGCAGGCCTAGGGCAGTGTCTTTCCAGTAGAACACATGCCAGAGCAAAGAGAATGGAGAAGGGCTTTGGTGACCAGGGAAAAAACTTCCCAAGAGCATTTAAACCCTCTCTTTCTAGACTTTGTTTCAAGAGTTGCTCAGTCTCCTCAAAGGTCCTGTTATTTATAGAATTCCCATAGCCTGCCATGTCCCAACAAGAAAATAAAAGATACAAATAAAATATAGACAAATAAGCTGTTTTCTAAGCTACTAAACACAAGCTCTTCTGTTCTAAAAGAAAGCCTCTCTTCACCCCAAGATGACTTTGATTTTCTCTTCTGATCTTATTTAAATTCATATTTATGTATATGATGAACAGTTCTAGCTCTGAAAATGGGTTTCTGACACAAATCAATGACAAGTTCTAGTTATGATCTTTATAGTGGAATTCAGCTCTGTAAGTAACTTTGCTGTGGAAATGAACTTGCTGTGAGAACACTGAAAGGGAGCTGCTGTTGTTCCAGGAGGTTGAGAAAGCCACCCCTATGGGAGTCTGCTGGATTAGAACCCAGGGACTGGAAGAAGTAATCAAGATGGAAGGTGCTGGGGAGATGTTCAGCAGCATAAGCACCTGCCTGGAAAATGCAAGGTCCTAAGTTGATTCTCAGTACTGAAAACAAAAACAAAAAGATGGGGATGTTAGTTGTGGAGAGAAGAGCAGGGCCAATGTTCAAAAGCTGGAGAGCAGATGGCATAGCTGTGGGATCCCAGCTGTTCCTCAGGGCTGAGTGTACAGTGTTGGAGGTGGGGGCTGGAGAAGTAGACAAGGGCCAGATCGTGCAAGGTATTAAATGATATGATAAGCAATCTCAGTACTATTCTTAGTGAAAGGGAAGTACATCAAAGCAGTCATTACTTTATACAAATCACTTTGCTCACCAATGAAAAATGGAATGGCAAGAACTAGATTAAATTCAGGGGGAGTAGTCAGAAGGTGGGGGTGCAGTGATCCGGGCAAAAGACAATGTGTGATTGTATTAGGCAAGGTGTAGAAGCTGCAGTACCATAGGGAAAACATCAACATAAGAAATGCAAAGGAGGCAAGATCAGCAGAAAGGGGAGGCAGATTGGTTGTTAGGGGTAACCAGAAAAGGGATCAAGGATGACACCCAATTTCTAGTTTGATATCATTCACTGAGATAAAGGATTCAAATAGAGGGTGAAACCTGTGTGTGTGTGGAGGGGGGCTATCCAGTATGAACCTGAGTTGCCCATAGCCACTGGGTACAGTGGTCCCCAATTCATCAGGGTTTGGGCCAATGATGGAGATTTTGGAACCACCTTTCTTCAACAAATGTTAATTAAACCCATTAGAGTGGAAGAATTTACTACATGGAAATGTGAATAAAGGGAGAGAAATGAGCCTGTGTGAAACCCTGAGACACAGCTGAAGTCAGAAGTTGTCCAGACACAAGAAGCCTTGCAGAGGAGTGTGAATAGAGCTAACACAGGAGGTGAGGAAAAACTCAGGAGCATTTGGTGTCCATGCAGCTGAAAGAAGACATTTCAGGGATGGAACAGCAGTCACAAGGCCCAGTGCTAGTAAGGAAGGTTAAAGCGAGGTGAAGATTGCCAACAGCCCATGAATGGAGCCACAGGAAGAAATGGGAGGCCCCGCAAGGGCAGTTTCAACAAGGAGATCATGGCAGAAGAACTGACTGGGTGGAGGAAAAGAGGACTTGATAGCTTTGAAGGGGAGAAGAAAATAAAATACAGAAGGAGAAGAATCCTCCAGGTCATTACTTTTAGATTATTTCTTAAGAGGAAAGACTCGGGTGTGTTTAAAAGCTAATGAGACTCTGTACAGAGAAAAAGAGAAGGAGGATAATGAAGAGGACCAGGTTCTGCAAAGGCAAGGAGCACAAACAGAGAATTGATGCACCTCTAAGTACAGTGATTCTAGTTTGGTTTGTAGAAAGGATACAATGAGGAGTGACTTCCAAGACTAGCAGATCTCTAGCTCGCCTTTCAACTTCCTCAGAGTCCGCAGAATCACTTAGTGTCCAAGGCCACTTGTTTGGAAGGGCAACAGGTGAAGACACTGGGCTTGCACGACACTGTGGCCATGCCAAGGCAGGCATACTGGCTTCTGATGAAGGGGCTGAGTAGGCAGGGAGCAGAGCTAGGAAGGGAGGAGAACACATCTCAGGCTCTTCTCCTCCTCTGAATCCTCCAATGGATGCCTGCCATCAATGGGATCACACCTGCTTTCTGGTTGTGGATAGGGAGCCCAAACCTACCTCTCAAGCCAAACTTCCCACCAGGGAACACTGCCGCCTGCCCACTCCCTTATCACTTCTGTGCCTGTGTTCAAAGCTGTCCACTAAGCATCCTCCACCTCCCCTCCCTGATTCCAACAAGACCAGATCAGATGCCATGCTTCTGGGAAAGAAGGTCCCATTTGCAGTCAGTCACCTCCTACACAGTGGTCCTTGTTGCCATCACATTCAGTCAGCTCAACTTACTTTCTAGCCTGTGGGTTCCTTGAGGGCAGGAAATTGGCCACATCACTTTTGTGTCTCCAGCACCCAGCACAAGGCTCCTACATTACACCTATCTGTGAGAGAGATGGCTCAGTTAAGTCAAGACAGCCTAAGGCCAGAAGCAAGAACACATTAGGAAATTTAGAGTCAAGAAATAAGTAGTTTCTGGAAACAGAATCATAAGGGGCTCTGGATTCATACAGTAGGAGTTGTTTTCATGGCTGCAAGTAGCCCTGGCAAAGACAGCAATGTACAGTGAACAGCAAAGGGCAGTCGAGAGGAAGTTCATGGACAGCCTAATGAATGGAAAGGCCTGACAACAGGATGAGCTAGGAAGCCCATGGATCGGTAGATCACTTTTGAGATAGAGCAAAATCCAGGGGCAAAACACAAGCATTGTAGGAACCATGGTGAGGGGATACCGAACTGAACAATAGCAGAGCAAGGCTCCAGTCATTCATTATTCATACAGCTGTTTCTGGGGCCACGGGCTTTGTAGGGTATTGAGTATATACTACTAAGTCATGATTTTAACACAGCATTGCCCTCAAGGTAAAGTCCCAGGCTAGCAGAATAATCTAAGCCTACTTAAGAGGACAGAGTTTCAGCCGCCAGGAGATACAGGACATAGTAGGTCTCCGACTTCAGTAACCTCCAGGGACATTGCAAGCTAAGGGGCAGGACAGCTTATTAGCAGGAGAGCCAGAAGACATGTCAGACAGATAAAGGAGAGCTTGGCTTTTCTGGTCACTAGTGTTGTGTGAGAAGATAGGACACATCCTCCAGCCTCAGCTTCCCCAGCCCTCGTACAATAGGAAACAACTAAAATGGATGGGGCAAGGAGGCAAGACTGTTCTCGTAAGAATCTTGATTACTATAGGGCACAGCCCTCAGTGTGCAGAGCAACCTGTACCTGTTCAGATGCTGTGAAAATACACACCATCAGGTAAGCAGGTGCACACTGATAATCCTATCTGTCCACATTAGACATTGGTAGGAAGGCCTCAGAAAATGTCCCATGTCTTGGCTATGAGGACAGAGTAGATCTCTTCTAAACCTGAGTGGCTATGGCTGTGTGTTGACTCTCTGAGAAACACTGCCCCTATCCTAGAGTAATTTCTTTGCTTCCTCACATGCATTAGGAAATGTCTGAGCAGAGGAAGCTGATCAGGCAAGTGGCTGATGGCAGGGGCCACTAGTGTTTCATATGCCAATTGGCTACCCTGCAACCCACTGAAGAAAACTCCAGAATTCAACCATTGGCCCAACATGACAAGTAGCTCTGGCATCCACAAAGGAGCAGAGCAAAGCTGCAGTCCAATCTCGTGGACCATGGAAACTACAAACCGTCAGGTGCACACGATCATAGACATCTCAGGTATCTATGACTGTAGCCAACAGGTGTTCAGAGGAAGATAAGCTGATTAGAGCTCCTGTACTAGGCTTGGATGTAAGGGGGACAGCTGGAAGCATTCTACATTTGGAACTTGAGCAAGTCTTTCTGTCTGTTAATTAGAGGAGGTGCTCCCAGAGTGGGAGCTGAAATTATGACCACTTGAGAAGCTCTCAAAAATAATAATCACAAATCCAATATAAGTGATAACAACAATTGTTAATTTTTTTGAATGTTTATTATAAACCAGGCAAATCAAGGGCTTATGTAACTGATATTATTACACCCATTTTGAAAATGAATTAATAAGAGCCAGAGAAGTTCAAGTAGCTTGTTTAGAGCGTGCTGAGGAACCAGGATCTGAACCCAGGTTATCAGTCTGCAGTGTGTTCTGAGTCACCAGACAACACTACTGCTTGAGCTGGTGTAGCTTGGGCATTCCTATCAGCCACGCCTACTCTGGTGTTCTGTAAAATGACAGCAATAGTTTGTACAGCACAATATTTTTGCTATGATGATGTGAGGGGCCACATCTGAACCACATAACACAGAAATCACATTATCTAGTTTCTCGTTCTTGGGAAGGGCTCCGTAAATGGTGGCTAATATCAGTTCATTTATTTCACTTTTAAGGATCTGGGAATGTGATCTAAAAATAGAAAGTGAATCAGTGCCTGGGGTTGGTTATAAAAAAAAAAAAAAAAAAAAAAAAAGGCTTCTTGGCTTCTGATAAAGGTCAATCCTTAACCTCTATGGATTAGGGGTTTTTGTGAACTTCACAGTTGCTTGTATCTGTCATCTTAATCATTTTTGCCCTTCGCCTTGCACATTGTGGAGATTGGACTGCAGCTTTGCTCTGCTCCTTTGTGGATGTCTAGGCTGCTTGTCATGTTGGGCCAATGGTTGGATTCTGGAGTTTTCTTCAGTGGGTTACATAGGCACACTGCCTGCTCATTTGAAAAGGCCAGCCACCTTTCCTTGCTGGTACATAATCAAATCTCTCCTTTCCATGAAAACCCAATTGCTAGGGTTAAATATGTAAAGCTTTCCTGTGCCTGTTTCTTTAGTGATTTTTTTTTTTTTTTTATGACAAAGCCATTCTCAAGGGTGGACTCCCTGCATTTCCAAAATTAAGTGGAGTGTACAATTGATTGGCAAGAGGATTATAGACATGTGTTCAAATTCTCAAAAAATATAGTAATTATAAATTTACCTTAAAATACACCAAAGAAAAGTATATCTAGCACAAACTGTGCACTTTTTTCAAATGCAAACTAATCCTTTATTACAGGAATATATAAGACAAATGTAATAGCAAGTGTTTACAAGCGAACTACACATTCTGACTGGTATTGGTTCAGATTTGAGGGAAAAGTTTCTTTATAAAATGAATTTCAGTAATCTCGATATGTACAACTGAAATGAATACACTTGCTTTTGCTAATATAAACACTTTTGCTGTTGTTACTTCTTCCTAATCTTAGCATTTTTGTGCACTTTTATTAGTAAAGCTAACATCTTTTATTACTGAAAAACTAGGACCTTTTGCCTGCCAGTGACAGTGTCTTTAAAAGCTGACAAATGATAATTGAGTTTTTCACCCACTTCCTCTTTTCTTTAGACACAAACAAATCCAAATTCAAGCTCTGGAGCCTTCCTTCCCATAGCACTGTGGAAAGCGTCCTACACAGCCATTTCCATCTTAATGGCAGGGTGGGATAGTACTCTGCCAGCTGGACGTCTTCAGTGCGAAGTCACCCACTGTCTCAGCTTTTCGAAGGATTTTGAGCTTTGGGCAAGGCCTCGGGTCTCGCTGAAGCTGAGTTGTTTTTGTTTTTTTTTTTTTTCAGCAGCTCAGTGTGATTCAGGTAACTATATGTGCATCTTCCAAACTATGCACGCAGTCACCTGGCTTCAGGCCTGTGACGTGCGCGACCGTGTAGGTGAGCAGTGCATAGCTGGTAGTGTTGAAGGGCACGCCCAGGCTCATGTCTCCTGACCACTGGTACAGCTAGCAGGACAGCTCTCCATTCACCATGTAGAACTGGCACAGGGCATGGCAGGCAGGCAGCGCCATCAGAGGGAGATCTTTCGGGTTCCATGAGCACATGATGATACTTCTGTTGTCAGAGTTGGTTTTGATGGTGTTGATCATGTTCTGCAGCTGGTCAGCTCCTTGACCCAAGTAATCTGAGTCCATATCTTTGCAGTCAGCCATGAAATGCCTCCACTGGAAGCCATAGACAGGGCCCAGATCTCCTTGGCGGCTAGAAAACCCCAGGCTGTCCAGGAAATCTCAGAACCCGTTGGCATCCCAGATCTTCACTCCCTTGGATGACAGCTCTTTGGCATTTGTAGATCCCTTGATAAGCCTCAGCAGCTCCTCTGGAATATCCTTCCAGAACACATGCTTGGTAGTCAGCAGGAGAAATTCATCTCGCAGTCTGTAGCGCACCTGCATGCCGAACAGCGACAGCGTGCCGGTGCCCGTGTGATCATCCTTGTGGAAGTCGCTGTGCAGGATGAGCTCCACCTGCTGCAGGTACTGCAGCTTCCGGTGCAGCTCTCCAGGCAGCCAAAATGTGCACATTAAATAGTAGAAATAAAGATATTTTCTTTTAAAATGTTTATACAAGTAAAATCCTGTATCAGTTTTAGGAAAAAATAGTAACTAAATGACAGAACAATGAATACATGAATATAATAAAAAGTATTACAGAAATAATTGAAAAAAATAGAAATTTGGAAACCTATGGAGCCTCCTGACTTTCCTTTCATTTCCTAACTCCATCCCTCTAGTGAGCACAGGATAAATACTGTTTCTGATATCCTTTGTTCACCTTTACCCTTTCCTACCACTTCTCTCCTGAAAGCTCCCTAGCTGTTTTGTAACATCTGAAATTCTACTTGAAGACATCGCAAAGTGCTCTAGCATGGGTCAGCTATTATCCGTTGTGTCCTTCAACCCCCTGCATTTCTCACCATCATGGTTTCCAATGGTCAGTTCATCATCCTCATCCCCGGGAGCTTCCCTAAACCACAAACCTGCAGAAGTGAGGCAGGCATCACATTTATCTCTTGGATCACCTTAAGATCTGGTATCTCTGCCGTGGGTCACCTACAACCTAGGAAGCCAAAAGCCTAGCCATACTCCTTGAGTCCATTGATACCTCTGCATCACTACTTCACCCCAAGCTCAAGGTTGGGGCACATGTATTGCAACTCTTTAGGACCGGGTTTTCACACTTTGCTCTTTGGTTCGTGAGGGCTTGCTCTAAATGGAAATGCTGCAGCTGACCACGGCACCTGCTGGTGAGCCTTTGGAGGATGGAGCAGCTGGCATTGACTTTTATCCATTTTGCCCAGTGGGAAGAGGGCTCTTTTGCCCATTAGTGACCTTCAGCCTTATTCACAATCTGATATTTTTCAAATGTAAAGTGCCTACCACAACTCTGAAAGATATTCTCTCTGACATCCAAATTAACAATTAACAATTTTTTATTGTTTTTCTCACCATGGGGCTGAGCCCTGCTGGGATGTTTCACAGAAAGGGCATTTTGCCAAGCATTAACTTGTAGGGCCCAGGGGGCATTACTGTATGGTTGATTTCATTTGAGTGAACATCATTCCTTTGGTCTTATTTGCAAACTGTCCTACAGTGTTGAGATTTAGTTAACTGTGTGATTCTGAAACTCATGGATAGCAAGAAACCAAGTAATGAAACAGAGGATTTTTTCCAGACTACTGAATAGATCCAAGCCACGGCATGGCAATTATTTCTTCTGTAGAAAACAAGATGATGAATATATTAAGCTTTGTGGACCATATGATTTCTCTTACAGTATTCAACCCTTACTATTATAAAGGATAGCAGTCATAGATAATAGCTCAATAAACAGACATGATTCTGTTCCAGTAAGATTTTATTAAGGAAAACAGGTAGAAGGCTACTTATTCTATAGTTTTCTGACCCTTGGTCTAAGTTGTTGATAAGAGCTCCTGCTTTGGACTAAGATCAAGTTGGATATAACCTGTGTTGAGGGGATGACTGGAATCAGAGAAGTTATAGCATAGGTCAGGATTACAAATATTTGTAAAAGCCTCACCAACTATATACAGATCCTGGGGTTCTCTAATGCTTGATGGGCAAACCTTCCCAGTGGTGTCTTACAGTAATTCTTAAAAGTTGGCTCAGGAGGACCTCATTGTAATACTGTTATTAGCACAGAAATGTAGACACAAAGCAAGCCTTCTGAAATTCAGCTATGAGTGGAGATAAATAGACAGCCCATGACCAGTGTAAAAAAATGATGTCCTTGCACTGAGAACTAGGATAGGGAGCAATCACACATCATGGAATCTGTCTTTACAGGAAATGGAGAACCTTTCTCTTGAAGACCAATGGGAGTTTAAAAGGTTGAAGAGAGGCTGCTGTTAGCAGTGAAAGACTTGAGCAGTTTCCAAAGGTCAAAATATTTACTTATCTATTTGTTCCTTTATTCATTCAGTCTCTCACAAATTTATATTCAAAACCTGTGGGTGCCCAGAATCAGAGTTTGCTGTAATGGTGCTCATAATCTAGCAGAGTGAACAGGTAAATTAAAAGCTACAGTCTGAGGATGACCAGGTAGTCAGCCTTTTGGACTAAGGATGAACAAGTGGCAAGATGGCTATTGGTAGACAGCCCGTGGCTTCCACAGCTTGAAGGAGATATCAGGTGTGCTGGATGGAGGAGAGCTTTGGTTCTGGCCACCAACAGCCCTTGCACACAAGAGTTCTCTGCTTGTGGAAATGCCTTGATGGAAATGTCTCAGGGACCCAGACTGTGCCTGCTTTTCACATTGGATCTCAGGGCCATCAACACACCTCTGTAACCTCAGAACCCCAAGAGTTTTCTCAAGGACTAGGGTAGATTTACTGTCTTCTGCACATGACAGAGAAGTCATCTCTTCTCCAGCTCATGAAGAGGAGCAAGCACAGTGAGCTGCCACACACATATAAGGAGAAGAAATAAGAACAGTGAGAGAAAATTGGTTAAGTAAGCCCAAAACGACTTTTTCATAATGAAGGAATAAATCTTGGAGAGAAGAAGCTAACGGAAGACAGAATGCACCTCTATCTTTCCCTTATTGCACATCCTGGGTTCCTAAGGGATCCCAGAATTGCCTCGCAATGCAGGATTCTATCTTATGCAGAGAAGTTAGTGATTCATTTTGGGGGATGTGATACAAGGGTTTAGATCATTCCCCTGTGCACTACTGTGTTTCTGTAGATTCTGCTACTTCTTTAATTTCAGGCCTTCTGAGTATTTCTTTCTCAACCCTGTTCCTTCTGGCAGAACCTAAAATTCTGGGCCTGGACCCTATTTCCTCATGGCCCTTTCTTCAAAAGAATGCATGTGACTGGCCCCTGGTCAACTGCTTCTTATGGAGAGTCTCATGCCTCTTTCATCCTCCTCCTCTTTTGCTCTATAAAATGCTTTCACCTGTCAGTCCTGTTTCTAGATTTCTATGGCAACCACAACCCCCAGCCTCATTGCCTTCTCTCCCCTCACTTATCTCCCCACCCCCATCCCAGGTTCTTTTTGCAAGTTGAAATTTTGAAGGATGCTGACAGGCTGGGATTTGAGTAATTTTCCTCATAAAACAAATGGCTGAGTATATGAAGTTGGTTTGCATCTGTGAAGAGAGCCTAGCTGAGGGTAGCCACCAGGGCACAGAGACACAAGGAGAAGCAATGGGGTGAACATCTGAAGAAAGAGTCCTGGGGTGCTGTACTTGGGAGGGCAAAAGAGCCAAATATGCCTGGGCCTCAGGGATGAGGGAGATGTAGAAAGCTCCCACCAGCTGTGCTGGAACGGAGCCCAGTGGGGAACAGGCAACCAGCACAGTGTCATAACAGCTAGCAGGAAGGCGGGCAGTTCAACACCCAGGAGGAAGTGTGTGTGTGCCAGGCTGTCTTGGTAAGGACCTCAGGGATCAAGGACACAAGCTGCAGCCCACAGGGGAAATTATCCCAAATATCCTCATTACCAAGGCAAGTGCTTCTGAACTCATCAGTACTTAACTGCCAGAAGTGTCCTTTCCCTGGAAGTCAGGGCCATTTCACCAACTCTAGTGGTCACTTACATCATTCCAGTCCACAGCAAGTCAGAGACAGCTCGAAGTACTTAAGGCTGCCAGGCAGGTGTCAGGGAAAGGGCAGGTGCTGGGAAGCAAAAGCCAACAAGAGAGCACATCGCTTGGACCAAGGTGAGGCAGGCAGCTACCCTGGAGGGAGCAAGCATACAAGAGCCCAGCGAAGAGGGTACATACTAATAGCTTTATTAGATGCCTTTTCCATAAACAGAATAAAAATATTTGAGGCTGCCAATGACCTTCAAATTAGCAGCTTTTTCATAAAATATTTATGTATTTTTAATTCCAAGTATAGCTAAGTGTCAGTTGAAGAAACTATGAAAGCAGCAGGGCAGCTGGATAGTTTTAAATAAGTGGAAACCCAGATCATTATTTTTGAAACAGTCAGCTTTTACGCCTCTTAATGGATTCACTTTCTATCATCCATTCCCCATCACGGTGATCTTCGAAGACTCACAGGCATTCTCTGTGGGAGGGAAGAGCAGAGGCTCAGGCCTGGGGTGTGGAGGGTCATGGGGCTCTAGATTCCACCTTGTCTGTAAGGGCATCATAGTCACTGGCAGGAAGACAACAAGGCAGAAAGCTTCAGAAGTGTGTCAGAGAGAGAGTGCATTCCCAGAGTATAGGGTACCAGGCGATGGACTGTGGGACTTCCTTCTTGGGAACCTGCTTTTGGTTACCAGGTACAAAAAGAGAAATAAGTGACCTCAGAGGAGCAGAGAAAGAGAGATGGTAGGGTAGAGACAGGATAGTGAGAGCAAGGAGATGTGGAGACAGAGATAGAGGGAGAGGTGAAGATGTTGGATAAGGAAGAAGCAGCAGCAGAAGGGCAGCACCTCTGGGACGCAGGCCTGCAGCATTAGCTCCACACGGGGACTTGTTAGGGATCAGACCCCCAGCCCACAGGCTAAAGGTGTAGAACTCTGGGTGGGGAAACACTGGATTGTGTCCTGACAAGCCTTCCTGGTGATTCTAATGCCAACAAAAGTGTGGGAACCATGGCATCTTAGAGCACAGGAGCTTGGGTAGAGGAAGTAAGGAAGGAGAACAGTGAAGGCTGTGACAAGGAATAGGAGGAGATAATGGCAAAGGAGTAGTAGGAGTGCAGCAGAGAAGAGAGACGTGGAAGTGAGTCTGTGTGGTCTGCTCCTGTCCCACGAAGCGTGCACTGTGTTGTATTCAAGTAGCCAGCCCTCAGGCATCTCTTCCATAGATTACTGGCACCGAAGGCCAGTCTCACCATCTGTATCCTCTCTTTACCCACAGGTTTTGGAGAATATCTGGCCCTTAGTCACCAGTGACCCTCAACTCTCTGTGCCTCTTCCAGTACCAGAGTTCATTAAACATTATTTCTCTAGTCTGAAAACTGATGTGTGCCCTGTTTTTATTCATATGGACCCCTGAGAAATCTTGTCCAATGGGCATTCCATTTTTATTTTCCATTACCAGAAAGTAGCTCCCAGACTAAATTTTAGATAAATTTGTTTTTTATTCACCCAAACTGTGAAGCCAATGGATGAAGAGCAAATATATTTTCCATATGACCAGAGAGCTCATTTGGAACTAGGCCATCATTCTCTCTGTTTTCAAAGTCATGAGATGCAAGCCATCTTTAACTACATCTAGAAAATAGATCTTCAGAAGTGTCTATTCTAGGAAGAGGTAACTCTGGCCTGACTAGGGATAGGAAGTCTTACTGGAAGACTCAAGCCCCACCAAGACCTCAAAGGAGCGTTGTCCAGAGACTCTGACCCTCTCAAATGCCATTATGGAAACCTCTTAGGTTAACCTTTAAAACCATTCTTATTTCTTAAGAAATACACTGTTATACACATGCAATTATTCAATGAATGTTTAATATAAGTTTGAGTATTTTAGTTATTTTTCACTCATTGCTGAGACAAAATACCTGACATCCCAAATTAAAAGAGGAAAGGTTTGTTTAGCTTATTGATTCTACAGTTTTCAATCCATAATTGACTGACTCCAAGGCGGGCTGGCATGGCTGAGCGACAGCAATTTGTGAAAGCAGAAGACAGCAAAAGCAACAAGAGCAAAAGGAGAGAGCAAGCCTCGTTTCCTCCCTTACACTTTAAGCAGGACCCCTGCCCTAGGGCTGCTGTAGCACTCACACCCCCAAACCCAGTGCCAGCTAATCAATCGCAAACTCTAAGTTCAGTCTGGCTCCCATGACCACATGAGACTTTTCAGGGACATCCAGACACAAAGCGCAACAGAGCACAATTAGAAATGCACATCATTAAATAAAACAGAGATTTGTGTCCTCAACAAGATCTAGCAAGGGGAGATAGAAAGCTAACAATAAATATATCACATATATTACCTGATGTCCTTATAGGTTAAAAAAAAAATGCTGTGTGGAAAAAGTTGGCAAGTAGGCAAAAGATGTCTTGTGTCTTAGTCACTTTTCTCCTGCTGCTGAGACAAAATACCTGACACCCAAAGTTAAAAGATGAAAGGTTTATTTAGCTCAGTGTATGGAGGTTTCAGTCCATACTTAGGTTGCTCCAAGGCAGAGGGCAACCATTCATGCTACTAGAAAATACCAAAAGCAACAACAGAGGAGAAGGGAGTGAGAACCTCTTTCTGTCTCTTATATATATGCAGGTTACCCATCATAAGACAGATGTAGTGCTTGCACACTTAATCTCCCTGTTGGACCATGAATCAATCGCAAACTCTAGACTCACCCACCTCCAGAAAACCTAAGGCTGCATGAAGCTTTTGGGGGACTTCTAGACACGAACCTTAACAGCTTGGAAGTTTAGTTAAGGTGATCAGGACCCAGTTCATTAACAAGCAATCTCTCTCTCTCTCTCTCTCTCTCTCTCTCTCTCTCTCTCTCTCTCTCTCTCTCTCTCTCTCATACCTGGAATCAAACTGAGGACCTTGCACTTTCCAGGAAGTTGCTATATCACTGAGCTATCTCCCTGGCCCCATAGAATTGTATTTTAACAAATATTTAAAGAGGGTAGTGGCATGAGTCATGATGGAAGACTCTCAGGCAAAATCCACTCCAACGATGACCTTGCATATTAAAAACAGACTGGTGTGTTCAAAGAACAGAGTAGACTTTTCACCCATCTTCCCATTTAAACCACACCATGCCTTGATGCATGATGACATAGTATCACCATTACTATTTAATACGTGTAAAAGCTGAGGTTTAGAAAGAATACGTGTACAGTTTGTGCATATAGCAGGGAGCAAGAGTTAGGATACCAACCTTAATTTAACTCATCCTAAAACATGCATTGTTGTCTTAAATACACCTTACCTCTCATGGTATAAAGGTTAGTATGGGGATGCTGATCACAAATGTGATAAAGAGTCCAGCCATGAAGACAAAGGAGGCATCAAATCCAGTAGGCACAGACCACACACGAAGGCTTGACTCCACTTGCTGTGCCTTGCCCCTGCCACCCCCAGGTAGAAGGACACTGCATTCCCAAGGAGAAGAGACTCACAGTTATGAAGCCAAAAAGAAGATGCATGGCCTAAGTAGAATCACTAAGGAGAAGGCAGTCATCGTAAGTAATTTAAAATCTTCTGGGCCAAGTAACAGATGTGCCAAGATTCTATCAGAAGTTATATGATGGTAAGGAATTGAGACCCTCTGGGTTCCCATTGCTGGAGAAGCTGATTTTCAAAATTTGATCGATTCACTCCATGGAGTGCTACATGTTCCCGAGAATGTACTATTAGATTCTCGTGTAACAAACTGCATAGATTTTAAGACCAGAGCGTCTGGCGAACAAAGCAAGAAAGATGAACACCTAGTACAATGATCATTTTACAAGAACATATACAATCAAAGCATTTTCACTGAACACAATAAAATGATGTTTTCCAGATTACCCATGGTAAGGAAGGATGGAGTTAATCTACTCATTCTCCACTTCATTTGCTGCTTGGAATTTAACTCTCTC
>PVKN010017269.1:0-17424 GCA_004027915.1 Capromys pilorides | reverse complement strand
GGTCACCCACCACGGCCCCCTACTGCCTTTCCTCATCAGCCGCCTTTGGAGCACCTGCTAGACCTTCCCATGTAGTCCATTTCCTCCTAGTCGTGGTCAATTTTGTTACTCTGACAGTCTGTGAAGTCCAATTTACAGGCACAGATTCTCCCCATTGCTTTCCCACGTCTTCTCTGGCTGGATTTAGATGATTATCAATCACACTAGTGGCATTATCAAAGATAGCTTGGTGCTTACAAGCCAGCTCCTCTTCCAAGTTTGTGTATAGATTGTCTAGTTGTGAACTCATTCCACTGATTTCCATATAACTGTAGTTTCCATTCCAGATGCCAGTACTGTGTATGGCTTAGGCTGCATTTCAGAAGTTCATCTGTTAGTGGCAAGGAGTAGAATGGAAGGGTGGGTATGCTTCCTGCTAGGTTGCTTTGAGGCACTGGACTTTTACACACATTGGGCATTTGGCTTGGAGCTAGCCCATACTAAATTTCTGCACCTGATGTTCCTAGATCCAATGGTCTTGTTCCAAGTCCATGTAGATTATAGACTTCATTGTTGCAGTACAGTTCGTGGGGTTGGCTGGTTAGCCCTGTTGGCTGGTGTCCTGCATTACTATGACTATTTGCACTGGGATAAGCCAGAGAGTGCTGAGCACTCTCATAAGGTCTTGGTTGTGCACAGGGGTCCTGAGAGACCCTTCGTCTCCTCTTCTCCTCTGTGTTATAAGCTACACTTGGTCTGGGTTGCTGTTTCGTCTGCTTGTCCATGAGGCTCCCCAAACAGGACGGTTGGCTTCCTCCTGGTGTTTACCCTGCAGAATGGATTCAAGCTGTTCTGGTTGGTATTCCAGGGAGACAGCAACCTGGGACCCCTCCACAGGTCCCATCTCCCATCCCTAGGAAATCTGCAGTGTGCCAGGTACTCTGAATTTGACCTGCTTGGAGATTCTGCCACATAGACAAGTTGGAGGGACTGTATTCTCTTCATAATATTCTTTCTTTCTTTCTTCCCTTTTCTATTTATTTATTTATTTATTTATTTATTTATTTATTTATCTTTTGTCCTTCGCAGTTTAGGCTGGCCTTGAGCTCATTTTGTTGCCCACACTGGTCTCAAACTCACAACAGTCCTCCTGCCTCAGCCTCCCAAGTGCTGGGGCTCCAGGCATGTGTCACCACGCCCAACCAAAACATCATTCTTTAAACTCCTCACGTCTTCTACAAATTCTTCAAATTGGCATACATAAAAAGGCTTAGATCTTCTTCAGTACCAGGAAGTGTTAGCTAAACTTCTGGGTGTTCCTCCCAGCAGAGCTCCAGGAGGGAACGATCTCCCTGGGGCAGCGCTCAAGAGCCTCACCTGCCGGTTCCAAGCTTTTATAGAGCAAAAGCTGCTCTCTTGGTATTCGCGGCATTTCATTTGCCAATATGGCCCAAAGAACTATGCCACAGGTGTACACATCTGATGTCTCCGTGGGCCTGGCATTAATGTCTTGGAGGTGTCTGGAGTCATGGAACACAGGGTTTTTCTTAGGCTTGCCCACACCTTCCTCTGCTCACTCTGTTCCTCTCTAACCAGTTTGCTCTGTGTCATAAAGGAAGCAATGCCCAGGTCAGCTATCTTAACGTGAAAGTCATTATCAATAAGGATATGTTCAGGCCTCGGCTCCTTAGATGTGACACCTTCTCTGCGGAAGCCATGCGTTTCTTCAGCAGCCTCTGCAGTTACCCTTCTTTATGCAGAAAGTGGGCTGTGGATCGAAACTAGGGGCCTGGGCAGCAGTCGCCCTTCCCCTCATCCTCCATCCATCACCAGAGAGCAGCTCCTCTCCTCAGTCATGACGCAGCTGTGGCTTAGTCTGTCCTCTCCTTGACCTCCCCGATCAGGAGTAAGGGTGGATGCACAGGGGCTCACGCACTGTGCTCTGCAGAGGCCAAGCCCATCAGCTGACCTGGTCCAGCTGTGGCCTCCCAAGCCTGCCCTGCGGCGCGCCACATGGATCCCTCAGACACCAACCCTGGAGGTCCTTCTACCGTCCTCCCCATCCCAGCTTTCTGAGTGTGCCTGGCTAAGGCAGGGACTATATAGCCATCCCTGTCCTGCCTGCAAGGGGCAATAACTATTTCTTGAAGTATATCCATTTACCTCAAAACGACTCGCGTGTATCACTCTTTATGGCAGAGCCACATTCCATTGTGTTTTAATGTCATATTTTCTTTATCCATTCATCTTCTGATGGACATATGGGCTGTTTCCAAGAGACAGCTATGATAAATTGTGCTGCTACAAACACGGGTATGTATATATCGCTATGGTATGGGAATAAAAGAAATAGCTGAGTCAAATGGAAACTGTAGTTTTTGTTGCTGGAGCAAACTCCATATTGATTTCCACAGTGGTTCTACCAATTTACACTCCTGCCAGCAATAGAAAAGGATTCCTTTTTCCCCACAGCCACTTTGGCATTTGTTATTGGTTGATTTTTTGATGATAACCATTCTTCCTGGAATGAGATCAAATCTCAGTGTTGTTTTAGTTTGCGTTTCTTGAATGATTAAAGTGATGCCGAACATATTTTCATACATTTGTTTGCTGCTTTTAGTTCTTTGTCTGGGATGTATCTATTCATTTCCGATGCCCATTTTTGGATTGGGTCTTTAAATGTGGAGGCTCTGATTATTTTTAGTTCTTTACATACTCTAGATGTTAGTCCTTTCTCTGAGGAGTAGCTGATAAAAATTCTCTGATAAATGGATTTTTTCTCTTAACACAAGGTTGAGCTTTTAGTGGGCACTCAATAGGCAACTGCTTGTGCTCAGAGGCACAGAAAACTACAAAAGCAGTGGAATCTGGTATTTAAATAATGTTATGGACTAAAAGTTTCTACTTACAGATAACAAGGAGCTCTGAACTTCCTTCACATCCTTTAGTATTTAAGCATGTCTCTTACCTCTATGGAAGGAGATGCTCTAAAATAAAGACAATAATTGTATCATTTGCCATGCAGTCACATAAATAAATTTAATTTCTATTGATTTTGATACCAGGGATCGAACTCAATGCCTCTGCCACTGAGCTATACCCTCAGGTCCACAAAGATTTAAAAAAAAGAATGACAAAAGTTATTGGTCTGTGGAAGGCTACATTCAATTTATGACAGCTAATGTTATTCACCAACTTGGCAAATATTACTGAGAAATTAGTATGTGTTAGATTCTGGGGGTACACTGGGGAACTTCATTCACATAGTCTCTGTCCTCAAGAGTTCAAGGGGTGAAGAAGATAGATATGGAAAAATAAGCACTGTAATGCAAGAGCAGAACTTCCTTTTTTTTTTTTCTGTATTTAGGTCAAGGTCTACAGGGTCTACAGGGTCTCACTACACAGATCTAACTCGTAGTGATTCTCCTGTTTTCAGCCTCCCAAGTGATGGGATTACAGTTGTGTGCCACCATGACCAGTCTCAGTCACAGTCTCAGCACACCCTGCGGGCGGGGTCAGCGCAGCACAGCAATTATTAAAGAGAGGACATGAGAGCACTCAGCAGGCTCCAGGACCTGAACAGGGTCTACTGAGGTTTTTTTGTTTGTTTGTTTTCTTTTCTTTAAGATGAGAGCTCCAGAGAGAGTTGAGTTCTCCTCACTTAAATCTTTTCTTTATTTTTTCATTTCTTTGTGTGTGCCGGGTATCAAACCCACAGCCTCACAGACACTAAGCATACGCTGCACCACTGAGAGGCGGCGCCAACCCAGAGATGAAAGGAAATGCTTGCATGCAGATGTGTTAATGCAAACAGAAAATTATTCAGCAGTGAATCAAGGCTCAAGAAGAAAACAATAACCAGAGGTGGCATGTATCGCCATCACATTTACCAGAGAACTTGAAGCTTTAATTGTAATGCTGAAAACCAAGTTTGAATATTTCCTTAGTTGGAGAAAATCAATGTACCTCGGCATTCTTTTTTTTTTTTTTTTGTCTATTTGAGGCAGGGTCTCACTATGCAGTTCAGGCTGGCCCTGAACTCACTTTTGTAGCCCAGGCTGGTCTCGAGCTCACACTGATCCTCCTGCCTCAGCCTCCCAAGTGCTGGGATTACAGGCGTGCGCCACCACACCTGGCTTTGACATTCTTATTCTCAATTCCGTGTCACCAGCTAGTTACCAGGCTTCTAGTACAAAGAGTTGGTCGCTTGCACTTCAATTCTGTAGAATAATTTTCCCGCAGGCATCCCAAAAGGCTGTTTCTGACCCTGGTGATCATAATGAAAAGCCTTATGATTCTGTATTTTCACAATGTATTTGCAAAACGGTTGTTTGTGAAATAAATATTCGCAAATTAGCCTAGATTTTTTACAAAATAAGAATTTACCTTTTACCTAAGGCTTTGTGTGAGATATTGTCCAATCCCCAGAAAAACATATCTCTAGGCATCTCTCATTATATTAATTAGATACATTCCAGTGATGCATTGTGTGTGTGTGTGTGTGAGTCTGTATGTGTCTGTATGTGTCTGTGTGTGTGTCTGTGTGTGTGTCTCTATGTGTGAGCCTGTATATGTCTGTGTGTGTCTGTGTGTGTCTGTGTGTCTGCATCTCTGTGTGTGTGTCTGTGTGTGTGTGTCTGTGTGTGTGTCTGTGTGTGTGTGTGTGTGTATGTGTGTGTGTGTGTGCCTGTGCATGTGCTGCTGGAGATCCTAAATCAAGTACTATGGCATACTTTTTTCCCATTGCGTCCTACTAGTGTAATAAAAGCATCAAATTACCAGATCAAACAAACTCTAAGAGTAAGGGTGTTTACATGGCTGTCCCGGAAACACCAACTACAGTACCTGCTTGGAGAACACATGGTTTCGCTGCTCAGCACAGGCCGGTAAGGGCCGTGTTACCTCTGCCAGCCTTGCCCGTGCAACTCCTTTTCCACAAATCATCTCTCCAACCCCCACCATTGCCCATGCTCCAGATGGGAGCGAAGGCGCAGTAAAGTTTTGGTAGACTCAGCTCCGCGGCTTGTTACAAACACAGGTTCTAGGCCTGTGGCGCAGTGGTGGAGCACTTGCCTGGAATGCAGGAAGCTCTGAGTTCAATCCCCAGCACCTATGGCTTGGTTGGGGATATGGGATATATTAGGGCTAATACTAATATATGAATAAATACACACACGTGTCCTAACTCAGGAGATGGAAGTGGGAAGCAGGGAGCGCCTGTCTTGATGAGGGGTCTTCCCCAAATCACTTTAAAGCATGGGAAAATTGGGAAGCACTGTTAACACCCTCTTGAAGCTCCACTTTCTCTTGGCACGAAGAAAGAAGAAATAAAACAGGGAAATAAACGTGCAAACGAGAGCACCACCAAGGACTAGCTGAATCAGATTCCGGTGGGCAGCCCGGCGGCTTTGGGGGCGCTTCTTGCAGTCGACTGAATACAGGGGAGGCCGCAGCGCTCCTTCCACAAAAACATGACAAAGCGCCAAGGACGTAGCTGTTTGGGAATGCCTGCCTGGCGACTTTTACCGCTGCAGGGTTTAAGCCCCGCTGCCTACCGCTCACAATATAAACAGGAAGGATTAGGGTGACCCACGCCCCCTAGACTGGAGCCGGCCCGCAGAGCTCTGGTTACCTCGCGTCCCGAGCAGCCCGCCCCTTGATGACAGACGTCCCAGATTCGGGCGTTCTTTTGTAGTTCCTGGGAAAGCGCGGCTAATCCGTGCGCGCCCCGCGCTCATGCCGCGGCAGCATTCAGCGCCGCGCACAATGCGCCCCGGGCGCCCGCTCCGACCTGGCCCGGCCCGGCTGCCCGGCTCCACGGGGGACGCCGCCTCGAGGCCCCGCGGCGAACACAAGTTGGCCGCGCGGCCTGTCGCTGCAGCCGGTTCCTGCTCTCTTGCCTCTGTTCCACCGGAGAACCTCGGCTCAGCAAATCTCCCCAACACACACCCTTCCTCACTCAGCTACCCCTGGGCATTGAACCCAGGGCCTCCCCACCGGGCTGAGCCCTCAGCCCCTTTCTATTTTGAGAAAGGATCTCGCTAATTGCCCGCACGGGTTTGAACTAGCGATCTTCCTACCTCGGCCTCTCAGCCTATTGGACTTAGAGCCTTGGTCCACCACGCCCAGGTCCTTTCTTTTCCACAAGGGCTGTACCCGTCATCAGGATTGAACCTGCGGCCCCAGAAAGATAGACGAGCACTCTGCCACTGAGTCACACATCCCCCATCCTCCCATGCCTTCAAAGGGCCGGGCTCCAACCGCTTTCCAGGGAGTGATCCAATTGGCATAACAACACTGAACGTAGGCACACTTTACCGAAGAGGAAACTGAGGCAAGGGAGCCCGGGGGCACCGCAGGGTGACACCTGTATGTTCTTCATCTCTAAATCACAGAGTAGCTCCTGCCACTAACACAACCTGCCGAGGACGTCACCCCAACCACACACATCTTGGCCATCCAGCGGGCGCTAGTGCAGGCGACATGGAGGTCACCCGCAGGCTAAATGAAGCCCCGGAAGTCAGGGTTCTGAGCAGTTTTCAAGGCGCAGCCTGGCCCAGGGCATGGACAGTCTCTGCGTTGGGCTCCACTTCCCCTAAACAAATTGAAACACATTTGTAAAAGACGATTTGGAAATACTTAGCACAAGCCTGAAACAGGGTAAGGTGGGGCATCCCCAGAACTCCGGGAGGCTGAGGCAGGCAGACTGAAGTTCAAGCCCAGCCAGGGCAATCTAGGAGACCCTGTCTCAAAATACAAAGGCCTCACGACGAATTTCTGCGCACAGGGCCTAGATTCAATGCCCAGTGTTACCATATACCCACCCCCCAACACACACATATGCAAGAACACAAAGCCTTAAAATATGTATATTTTTATCCATCTCATCTACCTATGGGGTCTTAAGTCAATAATCAAAATATACCGAATAATTTGGATGAAAGAAGTGATACAACATTGAGAATGGAAACAGATCCAGATGTCCATCCGTAGTCTTCTTAATTAACCCATACAAAGGAAACCTGCTTAAATCTGGTAACAGAAACAAATTTGAAGTCTGCACAGCACAGCATGTTTTTCTGAAAGGATATAGAAAACTTTCGCTGTGCTTCATACTCAGAGACTGCGAGTTTTAGTTTCTGTGTTGTCTAATGCATCATCAATGAATATGTCTTCTCTGGGTAATAAAAGAAAAACAAAACGTTTTTGAGATGGGGCATCCCAGTGTCACTGCTCTCTGCTGTCTGCAGTCAAGCACTCTGCCCGCCGCAGCCTCTGAGTGGTTGGGACTATAGCTGTTCCCCTGCTCTGAACCCAGCTAACACACTGTTTTAAAAACAAAAATTAATGTCTATCTCTTCTACTACAATAAGATAAAAGCAGTGTCTGACCTGAAAGATGGGGCAGTCCTTCAAGTAGGTGAGAATACGCATCGGTCTTCAGCACTTTCCCAGCAGAATGTGAACCTTGCCACGTGGGTGCGTGGTCCCCCCACACCGGCATGTCCTTCAGTCAGCGGCACAGAGCACAGTACAGTCTTCTGTTCTTGCCAGAGATGTAACTGGAAGGTGTCACCCACGACTTGGCAAATGCCCATGTGAGAAAAATGACATTCAAAGCAGACAGTCCGAGAGCTTGCAGCTCCTGAAGCTAAGCTTCGTGCTCTGTCGCCACACACACCAGATGCAGCGGTGCACACTTAGGATCCCAGCTACTGGGGAGGCTGAGGCGGCAACCTAGAGTTCAAGTCCAGACTGGGCAACTGAGTGAGGCCCTGCCTCAACATTTATTTATTTTTTATTTGTCCTGATTTATTCTGTACCTAGAAAACTAAATCCTTCTACAAAAACTCAAGGGTGGGCTTAATCTTCCTCCTAATCATCTCTGGCTCCAGCTTCACCTGGCCTTTCTTGGCATTCTTTCTCTTCAGGAGACTCACGCGGCCTCCCCCATATGGGGAGCACAGGGAAGGTCGACTGTGCTTCTGGGAATCTAAGTGCACAGTGGAGGACGGGATGTTCACCACCGGCTTCTGGACCCTGATGTGGCTCTGGCGGATGAGCACACGGGCATGGTGGGTGAACTTGGCCAGGCCCGGCTTGAAGACCTGCATCTGCAGGCGTCTCTCCAGGAAGCCCTCAGTTGGTAGGCCCAGGAGGTAGTCCAGCTTCATGTTGCCCTCATCCAGACCCCCGATGGGGACCAGTCGCCTCAGGAGAGTGTTGCCTTCGAAGAGACACCGTAGGTCCTCTTCATCCAGCCTTAGCAGCTGCCGGGCAGCCTTGCAGGACCTTGGCCAGAGTGAATTGGACCCTCCAGACCTCTCGCTTGTTCCGGAGCCCATGCTCAGGCACACGTACCAACTCCCAATGGGGGTCAACTCCCAGCTCCAATTCTTGGTTAAGGCAGGATTTCTCGAAGGGCCTCCGCAGGGTTATGAAGGCTTTACGACAAACCCAGCTCCTCGCCACCGACGGCATGTTGCCTCAGTGTGCCCAGCTGCGCCTGCAAGCGGATCTTGACAACTGAGAGAAAAAAAGCCCTGTTTCAAAATTTAAAAATGAAAGGGCTGGGAGCGTAGCTCAGCACTGCCTGGGTTCCACTACCAGTACAAAGGCTGTGTACCTCGCCTGAGCTCTGTGCATGCGCCTCCGAGCCGGCACTCCATGGAAAAGCCTCTGAGTTGTGCTTTCCCATTCGACCCTTGGCTTCCATCTGAGCTTCAGATGAAATGCGTGTGCCTTCCATGCCACACCGTGCTTCTGTGTATTGACCTTTTCCACAACGTCCCTTCAGAGCGGTGTTGCTTAAACCGGGCCTCAAGAGCTGCAGAGGGGCCCTATTTTACTTACCACACTACAAGGTAGGACATCAGGGTGGGGAGTGTTGTGCGTTTTCAAACAGAGGCCAGACCAAAATCCAAAAATGAGAATTTAAAGTGAGCCTTTATTACTGTGCTCAGGGGCGCCAGTCGTTTCTCTCTCAGGAGAAGACTGATGATCCCTAGCTGGGAAGCAAGGAGTTTTTAAAAGGAAAGTCACATGACTAAGGGGTCGTTCCTAGCTTAGGACATGCACAACTTGGCCATGTGGGAGTTGGTGGAGTAAGCTGTTTTACAAGACACATCTTAAACTAAGTATGTTTACAGATCTTAATTAGAGAGTGGAGGGAAACCCTTAGACTCAGTCACTCCTTACTAATCAGCCTTGAACAGAGGGTGAGAGGGGCTGGGAAGATAGCTCTGTGGCACAAGTGCCTGCCTGGCAACTGCAAAGTTGTGAGTTGAACCCCGGTCCCGCAAAAAAAAAAAAAAAAAGAAGAGGGTGAGGGTACATTCCTTAGAGTAGATAACAGGAAGCATAAGGGAACCTAATAGTTTTCCAAAGTTACAGCTCAATATTCAGCTGACCCATTACAGGGAGCACATGCTAAGGGAAATGGCTCACCTTGTGGTGGTCAGAAGTAGAGAGAAAGAGGACCGGGGCAGATTCCCCCACATCCCTTTCACGGGCCCTGCCTCTTCAGGTTCCTACCGCCTCCCAGTAGCGTCGCGCTGGTAACTAAAGCCCCTACGTTTGTTTGTCTTCTTTTTAGTTTATTAGTGTATGTATGTAATACGTGTTTGCTTTCCTTGTGGGAAGTTGGTACACGCGCATCACACATTTTAATTTTTTTTTTGTACTTAGTGCAGGGTCTACAGTGTATCACTTCACAGATCGGACTCATAGTGATCCTCCTCTTTTCAGCCTCCCAAGTGCGGGGATTACAGTCACATGCCACCACACCGCCCTCTGGGCACACCCCAGGGCCCCGATGGCGCCGCAGGCGGGTTATCTGACCCCAGCCCCTGTGCTCTACCTAAACAGGCGCTTTAATCCACTGAGCTATCTGGCCAGTCCTTAATTCTTTTTTTTCATCCATTTTCCCTTCCCTCCCTCCCATCTCCACCCATCATATTGATACAGAGGAATGAAACTCCCAACCTGAAAGATAGCTGGTGATGCAGGAAGAAAAAACTGAACTGGGGTGGATGACCTCCCATAGGGAACCTCCAAATGATGTAGGGAAAACCGATCCCCATCCTGAAAAGCACCTGGGATGAGTTCGTGTTCTCTAAAACTGAAGAATGAATTTTAGGAACAAACGGAGGTAATGAGCAGAACATATTTATTGAGAGAAAAGAAAACTCCTGTCCAAGACAGAGACAGGAGGGGGGTCCCGAGTAGGTGTCCCCCGGGGAAGCTCTCTCTTCCAGGGACTTTTATAGAGGAGAAGACTGGGAACTCGCTTAGGTGGGCATAAGGTGGGACAAAACTATGGTCAACCAATGAGATTACAAGCACCATTGCTCAGGTAAAATTGATTAAAATCAGGATCCAATGGAAAGGCAAGTCAAGCAGCAAGCAGACAAGAACACCACGTATTGAGCTTGGGCTCATGACTCTTTCCAGGCTCTTTCAAGGTGATTAATACTACTTAGAATATCAATCCCTGATGCCCATCCCTAGGGAAGTATGTAGCTGTATTTGTTTACTGGTCTTGAGACCTGGCTCAAGGCCGAGGAGTGTCTGTCTCTAGTTGTAAAGTCACCTTGTCTTCCATGTCGTCTTTGAAGAGCTGACCCTGTCTGACTGTCTATAATATTGCCATCCAAATCAGCTGCCTACAACACTGGGACAAATTTGTGTTCTCTAAAACTGAAGAATGAATTTTAGGAATAACAGGGGCTAAGAGCAGAATATATTTATCAAGAGAAATAAAGCTCCTGCCCAGGAATCTACAATTTCCATGGATTTTTATGGAGCAAAACCATGAAGTGAGGCAGGTCTAAGGTGAAAAACATGGGAAACTCACACATTAGGTGGGGCAAAACTATGGTAAGCCAATGAAGTTAAAAGCACAACTGCTCAGGTAAAATTGATTAAATCCAGGAGACCAAATAGGAAACCAAGTCCGGGCATGAATAGGGAACAGGGGCCTCTCCTGTGGTGGGTGGGGCAAGTGACTCTTCTGGCTTCTTCAAGCTTATCTTTAGGGAGGTAAGCATTTGTTTGATCTTTTGTCTTGAGGTCTGACCCTTAGCCTGAGTGTCTCTCCACAGTGGCAAGGTTTTGTCTTCCATACTGTCTCCTTCAGAGCCTAGCTCTGTCTGACTGCCTGTAATGTTTCTGACTCAGCTGCCTACAATATCCCCTTCCTTTCTTTCTTTTGTGCATGTTTGTGGTACATAATTTTGTATTCCTTACGTAGATTTGATATATGTACATAACACAGCAGAAGTCCCTTCTTTCTCCATCTCTTGATAATCTCCCCCTTTGATAACAATTCCCATACTTCCTACTATCTTTTATTTTGCTTTTAATCTTTACTCTGGATTTCTCCTATAAGAGAAACCATGATATTTAAGCCTATATATCTAATATATTTCAGCTAACACTATGGTTTCATAGTTTCGTATTCTTTTTTTTTTTTAAATGTATTTAGTACAGGGCCTACAGGGTCTCACTACACAGATCGGACTCATAATGATCCTCTTCTTTTCATCTCCCAAGCCCTGGGATTACAGGTAGACACCACAGTGCCCAGTCTCAATTGCCATCTCAGCATGCCCAGAGGGTGGGGCCAGCACAACACACCAGGAATTGAACCCCAGTCCCTGCACCTGCCTAAGCAAGCACTTTAATCTGCTGAGCTATCTGACCAGCCCTTAGTCTCATATTCTTAAGTGAAATAAATCAGACACACATGTAAATATTGCCTTGTTTCTCTGGTATGAGATACAAAACATGTAAATAAGGGCCAAAGTGTACAAAAGGTATTGTGAAATAAAAAGAAATTGTTCAAAAGAAAGGGGAACTAAGGAGGGGGAAAGGAAAAAAGAAAAAGAAAAAGAAAAAGGACTGCAAACTCTTAAGTGAAAGAAATCTGACACACAAGATTAAATAATCATGTCGTTTCTCTAGTGTGAGAAACTATAATGGTAAATAAAGATCAAACTGTGTAATGATACTGGGAAATAAGAAAAGGGTATTCAAATAGGAAGGGGAACCAGGGATGAGGGAGGAAAAAAGCAAGGAAGGGAAAAGAAAAAAGCGTAGAAGGAAAAAATGGAAACAAAGCTTTTGTAAGTAAGGAAGGAAAGAGGTTGAAGGGAGGGGAGGGGATTGGGGAAAAAAAAGAACCAAGGTATGTGTACCCATAAAACTTCCTCTGATGAATGTGATTATTATGCATATCTACAAATGTACCCCCAAAATTAATCAAAATAAAAATAATTGATGAAAAAAACCATTATGAGGCTGGTCAAATAGCTCAGTGGATTAAAGCCCCTGCAGCAGGCACAGGGGCCAGGGGTTCAATCCCCTGGCCTGCCATGCTGGCTTCACCCCCCCAGGACACGCTGAGATGACAACTGAGACTGGGCGTGGTGGCGCATGCCTGTAACCCCAGCTCTTGGGAGGCTGTAAACAAGCGGATCATTAAGAATCTGATCTAGTAGTGAGACCATGCACACCCAGTGGACCCTTTCCTAAAATAAAAAATAAAAAAAGACATTATGATCTCAAGGCATATCCATTTCTCTACAAATGACTGAAGTTTTTGTTTATGGCAGGGAGTACTCACGTGGATCTTTGAGGGACATGCCAGATCCAAATGATAACAATACTGATATTAAAATTTTATTTTAAAAGTTTGAATAATACAATTTTTAAAAGAGAAAAGTTGAAAAGCCACCAGTTCTATGTTAATATGCACTTTCATATACGCAAGATCCCTTCACTGTAGTATATACTGAGTTTTCAAATGAGAGTCCACTTAAAAAGGAATTCTAGCATTTTTCCTGGGTGAGAAGAGTCCCAAACCCTCAGTTTAAGGTTGAAGTAGTTTCCTCCCATCCTACTCCTTTTCAGTAAGGGGGATTGAGCTCAGGGCCATCACATTGAGCTACATTCCCAAACCTTTCTCATTTTTGAGACAGAATTTTACTAAGTTATCCAGACTGAATTCAAACTTGCATCCTCCTTAAGTAGCTGGAGTCACAGGTGTATACCATTCCATCTAGTTCCTTCTTAGAATTTTTCTGGAAATCAGTTTATTGGGTGCCTAAATATACAAAAATATTACATATACAAAAATATTGATCTAGATACAGAAGAAATAACAGTGACTAAAATACTATTCTTCTTGTGGAATCTCCAGTAACTTTATTAAAAATTGCTTCCAGTTTACTTTAAAGTGGAGAAACAAACACATGAAGAATAAAGAAATTATTATATTATAAAGAAAAATTATTAAAAGAAAGGACAAGTCCATAAGGAATTGCTAGTGAACAATAATTAATATCTCCAACTTGTTAATCTTTAGAAATCAATGTTTGAGGCCAGCCAGATAGCTCACAGTTTGATCCCTGGCATGCTGTGCTGGCCCCGCCCCCCAAAGCATGGTGAGAGAGTGATTGAGACTGGCATGTGCCTGTAATCCCAGCACTTGGGAGGCTGAGTACAAGCAGATCACTACAAGTCCGATCTAGTAGTGAGACCCTGTACACCCTGTAAACCTTGTCCTAAATTCATTAAAAAGAAAAGAAATCAATGTATGGTTTCTTTATTCTACCTAGAGTAAAAATGGAATAGAATAGGAAAGAATGAAAGAGAAGAAAAGAAAGAGAGAAAGAAGAGCAAGAAGAGGGAGAGAAATGAGGACATTTATAAGAATGTGCTTCTAGTAAATCCATTAAAACAAGTACCAAAGTTATGACAGGGGTATAGCACTCTCAGGACCCTAAGCTTGCCATGTGGGTGTCCAGAGCCCATTGTGGTCTATATAGGAGCCCTCCCTGGGCGTGATAACCATGACTTCTTCTCTTCCTTAGCCACTGCCACCAACCTGCAATCTCATTATTCTCCCTGTAGAAACATGGCACCGCTGCCCACTCGCCGACCACGCAGACCCCACTCCTCTCGCGCCACCTCTCTTCTCCAGTGTATCTCAGAGACTTGCCCATTCTACCTTGTACCTTTTGAATCCTTGTACTTATTTTCATAACCATGACTACAACTCTAGTATTAAAAATAAAAATTTGTGCTGGAGGTCTAGCTTTGAGGTAGAAGATATACTTAGCAATGCTTAAGGCCCTGGGTTTAATTCTCTAGACCAGGAAGAAGTCATATGGTAAATTTTAAAATTAAGAGAAAATAAGAATTCATACTGTATAATATCTACCTTATCTCAGGCACAAACCCAGGTCTTCATTAGAATTAACAGTTCTTTCTTTCTTTCTTTCTTTCTTTCTTTCTTTCTTTCTTTCTTTTTCTTTTTGTCTTTTTGAGACAGGGTCTCACTGTGCAGTTCAGGCTGGCCTTGAGCTCACTTTTGTGGCCCAGGCTGGTCTCAATCTCGCATTGATCCTCCTGCCTCAGCCTCCCAAGTGCTGGGCTTACAGGCGTGCGCCACCATGCTCGGCAGGATTAACAGTTTTCATTCTGATTACAACCCTATGTGTTAGTCAAAATTGTTATTTGTTCTAAAGATGAAAAGACTTCGCATAATATTCTCCGGGGCACCCAATAAATCAATGTAGGGGCTGGATTCAAACCACAGATGACTGCCTTCTGAGCCCATGTTTGCTGTATCTACACAGTCCAACAGGGCCACTATGCTTCCCTAAGCTGGCTTTCTCTTTCAAGGGTGAGCGTTTTATTGCTCTCACACATCCGTATCTTTTCCAGTCTCCATACACGTCTTCACAGATGACCTTGGCTTCTCAGGGAAACCAGAATCCATCAGACTTACAAACCTACGTTCACTTGTCCCCCTCTTTCCCATTTCCTGGTTATAGTGGGCAAAGTATCTTTCTAGTCTCTTATTAAACCTAGATTCTTAACCTGGAGCCCACTGACCCATAAAGCATCCAAGGAGAGAATTCCAGTTTTGTGAACAAAGAAAAGCATTAAACCTCCATTTTCACTAATCAAACCAGAGGAACAAGATTTTCATCTTTACCACCAACGATCATCATAGATGTTTTGATATTACATAAGCTTTTCAGATAATTCCAAACAGATTCATGCTTCATCACAACCTCAAATTTATGGCAGCTACTAGACGCACTGCTAGGAGTTACTAAAACCACTGCTACTATAGTAGTAAGTCAGTAGATCCATATGTATCACTATGTGATAAATTTGTCTCTCGTTTTAAATTTTTATTTTACTATTGCCCTCCTCCCCTAAACTCCAGAATCATGAAGCCAACCCACTGACCAGCTAGTAAGTCTTTCAGTTACGCCCAAATCAGAGCTTTTATTCTTCCTTCCCAAACTTGTTTCTCCCTTGATCACCAATGCCTCAGTAGATGGCCCCATCATCCCCTCAGTTGCTTCTACCAGAACATAGACATTGATCTTCACTTCATCCTTTCCTCTCGACCCCACTGCCAAGTTCTGCACGTAACACCTGCAGGCCTCTCAGTCTATCCTGGCGCCCACTCTAACCTGTCCACTCAGCCTCATGGTTTTCCTTCCCTGGATGCCCCAGGATTATCCTCCTCTTGGGCTGTTGTACCCACTGTCACCTCCATTAGCCTCTCTAAATTCTCTCCTGGCCTTCCACTTTCTTATTGTTCTGTCCTCAGACCTAGTGTCATCAACAGCGTATTTTTCAACCTGCAACTCCTGAGTTCATGTTTCTTGCTTATCTCGTTGTCTTCCCCACCAGACTGTGAGGTGAGTGAGGAATCACCTGTCTCATTTGTCGACCACATAATAAGTTAATAAAAATGCATTGAATGAGTAAATGTTTAATCACTGTCTCATAGGTAGTGCTTTTGAAGATTAATAGTAATCCTTCAGAACTATTCCAGCATCTGGGCATGCTCAGTCAGCCTCCCTACCCACAAGCCCTCACTTTCTCTTAATACTACCATCTTGGCAATGATCTGATGTGTCCTTCTGATAACACAAACCTAAGACTGGAATTCCACTTAAGTCACAGAAAGGATACTATCTGCACAAATAGAAGTTTGTTCAGGAAAAATGAAATTAAATACAGGGTCTGTGCCATGATTTAGACCTAAAATGTCCTCCAGAAGCCTGAAGGCTTAGTTGCCAGGTGATGGGCCTTTGGAAGGAGATTGGATGGTTCAGACTCTAACTTTATGAGTAGGATATTGTATTAATGAATTTATAATTTGATAGCATTATGAGGAGATGCTAGAAATATAGGAAGTGGGGCCTAGTTAAGGGAATGGATCTTAGAGTACATCTCTGGGAACTTATCTTGCTCTCAGCCGCTCTCTTTCTCTCTCTCTCTCTCTCTCTCTCTCTCTCTCTCTCTCTGCCCCCCTCCTTCCTTCCCTCCCTTCCATCTCCTTCCCCTTCCCTCCCCCTCCCCACCCTCCCGCTTCCCCTCCTCCTTCCCCCCTCCTTCCCTCTTCTCTCCCCCTCCTTGTGTACAGCTCAGAAATACTGAATGAATTTCCAACACACAGCACTAGTTAGAAAAATGATAAGGACTTGAACCAGACCTGACCACCTATCTGCAAAAATCTATAATCTTCCCTTTCTCTCCTTCCCTCCCTCTCCTTGTTTCCATGACATGAGCAGCTTTCTTTTGCCACACCTTTCCGCCATGATGTCCTGGCTCACCACACTCTCAAATTAATGATACCAGTGGACCATAGAGTAAATCCTATGAAACTATGACCCAAAGCAAACCTTTTCTCCTTTAAGTTGGTTTTCTCTGATATTTTGTCACAGTGATGGAAAGCTGAGTGATGCAAATCATTTATTATAATACATACCAGCCAGAAAAATTATAGATTTTGCAGATAGGTGGTCAGGTCTGGTTCAAGTCCTTATCACTTTTCTAGCCAGTGCTGTGTGTTGGAAATTCATTCAGTATTTCTGAGCTGTACACAAAGGTAACCATAGCCACCTTACAGTTTGTGAAAGCTGAGCGACAAGAACATGTGACACATTGCTGACCTTCTCTATACTACTATTTTCATTTGTCTCTATAGCAAGCAGCTCTCAGAAAAGAAGCACAGAGAATGTCAAGGTTCCATACAGAGAATCCTATTCTGTTTTGTGGTATTTGGTGCCAGATACAATGAAGGTCATTTCATTTTCATCTTTTTTGTAACAAAAATTCACATCCTTCACTGAATAGGCTATTGTAGGCAAGAAAAATTTACCAAATACTTCTTTCTGCCATAAATTCTTTTACTTTCTTTCTAGTACTGAAACTGAATGAATTCTTTCCCCAATAATCACACATAAATAGATTCATATCTATATTTATCTTAGATCCCTACTGTTCTTTAGGGATAATTTTTAAATATTTCATGACACATACTTTCTATTGATAAATGATATCCTTGATGCTTTTATATGCTATTTTGACAGACTACCACGATGAAGGAGTTTTGTGTTTGAGAAAACTAATT
>PVKN010017268.1:0-15000 GCA_004027915.1 Capromys pilorides | reverse complement strand
TAGACGTCTTAAAAGGTACATTGAATTCTTTCACTGACGTTATTGCAAAAAAAAGGGAAAATGGATTAGTGTGCAAGTTTTGAAAATCAGTTCAAGAAAACAATGTAAATCACGTAACTCTTCCTCCTTGATATTCATCCGGAGGAATTTGTAGCAAAAGTGTGCTAGAAATTTTATGGATCTACTAATTTTAAAAAATAGGGTCATATAATGAAAAATGTGGTTTCCTTTGTTTTTTTTTTTTTTAAGATGACTTGACTATGAACAGTGTCTTGTATTTTATACTTGCATTTTGAGGAAAGAACACCTAGACTACAAGCCTGATAAATGTATCTGTTCGGGGAATTTACATAGTTTATGTGCATTGGCACAGGAGTTAACTGAAGGAAGAGGAATAAGACTGGAACGTGGACTAGGCTCCCAAATTAGTGTCCTGTAACAGCATAATTGATAACTAATAAACACTTTGTGCTAAGTGTTCTAAGCAATATACTTTATATATTTTTGAAAACTCTTAGGTTGGCAGCTGCATTTCACAGGAGTCTACTTGTTTTTATTAAGAATTATTTTAGAGCGATAAAAATAATTTTTACAAAAGACAGAAACCTTAAGAGCTGAAAATAAAAGAAGGGCTGCTGAGGTCCGTTTAGCTTCAGCGAAGTTCATTTTAGCCTGGGCTACGAGCTCTGCTAAGTGACTTCTGTGGAGCTTTTCACTTACTTTTATGGAAATCACAGTAAAGTGCCATTTACTCTGCAGAGGGAGAAACTGGTGCTTGGATTTAATTTTTGCAGTAATGTGGGTCAGTTAGGACCAATATCCCTTTGCTCCATGTTTTCTATTTTAAAACAAAAAATAATAAATGCTGTTAATATACTTGTTTGATTTTTCCGTTTTTTAAAAAAAATTTTTAAGAGAAGGGTCTACAGGGTGTTCAGGATCTCACTACTAGATGGAACTTGTAGTGATCCACCTGTTTAGAGCCTCTCAAGAGCTGGGATTACAGGTGCGTACCACCACACCCAGTCTCAATTGTCATCTCAGTATGCCCCAGGGGTGGGCCTGGCATGATACTCTGGGAATCAAATCAAACTGGGGCGCCTGTGCTCTGCCTAAACACGTGCTTTGATCTGCTGAGCTATCAGGCTGGCTTTTGTTGTTGTTGTTGTTGAGATAGAGTCTCACTCTGTAGCTCAGGTTGGCCATGAGCTTGCTTTGTAGCCTAGGATGGTCTCAAACTTGCAACAATCCTCCCTGTCTCAGCTTCCCTAGTGCTGGAATTACTGGTGTGAATCGCCATGCCTAGCTAGAGTTTTATTCTATCCTACTGGTCCCTTTATCCTGCATCAATGAGAGAGAGAGAGAGAGAGAGAGAGAGAGAGAGAGAGAGAGAGAGAGAGAGAGAGAGATTTTCAGTGTCAAAAAAACAGTAATACATAGTTTAAGTTATGATAGTTCTTTAAGTGTAATTTGTCAATTAGGAGAATTTAGAATATTATTTAAAGTACTGAACTGATCAATTTGTTGGATGTTTAGAACCAGCCTCATCTAATTCCTTCCTACTTGTCTTATACTAAAAACAGGCTTGAACTTTGACATATATGACAGTCAGATCACAGCAATTTTGGGCCATAGTGGAGCTGGCAAGTCTTCATTACTAAATATCATTACTGGATTGTCAGTTCCAACAGAAGGTAAGCAGAAAGAAACCTCCCAAAGGTAGGGTATCTGGTGAAACAATGAGTTCAGAAGTCTGAGTCTCTCACTTTGAATTGTGTGGGTTAAAATAAGTATTTTTCTAAAGGTGTTTCCGGAATGGAACGATTTTAAATATACAGTGGTACCTCAGATTACGACCTTAATTCATTCTCCGATTCTGGGGAAGATGGCCGGGTTGGGGTTCATACAGCAAAGATGGCTGAGGCTGTGTTCTTCACCCCCTGGGGAGCTGAGGAACAGAAACAAAATTGTGCTGAATACTTCCATTTGCCAAAGGAAGTATTTGTGAGCCAAAGTATTACTGAATTTCATTTTCCCCCAGTTTCATGAATATCATCTTTATTCCATTCAATGATATTATGAAAGAAATGTGCAATACTCCAAATCTATATCTATATCTATATCTATATATTTATGTTAATGTTATTAACATTACATATGCTAATTTATGTTAACCATAGTAGTGAAAAATTATGAAATAATCATTTTAGGTAGTTTAAAGATGTATTACCTTGCCAACATTAAATTATTTTTAACTTTTATTCTTAGGATCAGTTACCGTCTATAATAAAAATATCTCTGAAATGCAAGACTTGGAGGAAATCAGAAAAATGATGGGGTTTTGTCCTCAATATAATGTGCAATTTGATACACTTACCGTGAAGGAAAATCTCAGTCTATTTGCTAAAATCAAAGGGATTCTTCCTCAAGAAGTGGATCAAAAGGTAGTGGGCCATGCTTGGGTCAACTGAACTGTCAGGCGTTTTCCAAGTTAAATCATGACCACAGAATTGTCTTCGGTGATTCACCAGGTCTTTTGTGAATAAAACTTGGACAAGGAAGATCTCTACACAGCATATACTGCGTCAGGGGACAGGGGAGTTGCATAGTATGGATCATTTTGTTTTAAGAGTCATATTTTCTCTTATAGGTACAACAGATTTTATTGGAATTGGACATGGAAAATATTCAGAATAATCTTGCGAATAACTTAAGTGAAGGGCAGAAAAGAAAGTTGACCTTTGGAATTGCCATTTTAGGAAATCCTCGGGTAAGTAAGAATATACGTACAGAGGAAAGTAAATCGACTGTCTGTGTTATCTTTTACCATCCAAAGTGGTAGAACTTTTACTGCAGCTTGTGAAGAGAGAACCTGCTATGCATAGCCGTGGAAAGTACATTGGAGATAAATAGCTATGTACCGACTGCGCTGTACTTTGTTTTCCAGTGAATCGTGGGGAAATACTTAACGAGAAAGTTGTACATGTTTTGTCTGTCTTTATCCTCTGTAGGTTTTGCTCTTAGATGAGCCAACTGCTGGACTGGACCCCTTTTCAAGACAACGAGTGTGGAGTTTCTTGAAAGAGTTCAGAGCAAATCACCTGATCCTCCTCACTACACAGTCTGTGGATGAAGTGGCTGTCCTAGCTGGTAATCACTGGTGCCAGCTCAGTGTCACTGTGATGGCGTGGGGATGCCTTGATGCAAACGCGACTCTGTGGGGAGAGCCCTGCTCTCACCCTGTCAGGGAGTCTGTGGTCCATGGCAGTGTAGGGAGCACCAGGTCTACCTACCCTGTGGAGGAGGAGTGACAGGTCTACCTGCCCTGTGGAGTTCTTCCCTGGTGTGCTTTTGCTGGGTTTCTATCATTAGTGAAAAACTGAAAATTTTTCCAGATCAGCTGCCAGCTTATTTAAGCATCCAAATTTTCATTTTTTCTTTATTTGGTTGAAAAATAGCTAATGATTCTTTAACATTTATACTAAAAGATCTAGCCATGTAATCTGTGGAATTTGTTTTCTATACCAAGTTTTGCTTTTTCTGTCAAATAGAAGCTTAAGCTGCTGAGCTATTTCACCAGTCTCAGTTTTGCTTTTTTCATTTTTATTTTTTAATTCATTTTAATGAGGACAAAATAAAATAGCAATGAAACAGTTTCAAAACAGGTTAGTAGGACAGTTATAATAATTGATATATTGCATATTGTTGTTTTCGTAGTAGTAATTCAGAGGACAAGATGCAGACATGATATCTTGTCTAAAACGATATTAGTACAAACCTTTCTTCTTCATGAATGAACTAAGAGAAAACAGCTGTATATCTAGCCTATCTTGCATGTACATATATTATACATATATATACATATATTATATATATATAATATATATATATATATATATATATATATAAAGAAAGAAAATGGTCCTTTATTTATGCTCCCTTTTGATCCTTTAAAGACTTCTATACCAAGTTTTGGAGAGTGCTGAAATAGGTTGGTGTTGATGAAATAGAAATGTAACCATTAAATGTATGTTTCATATTTTAAATGTGTAGTAGATTCAGTTAATCTGAATGTGATACTTCTTTGCAAATCTGAGCTTTAATTTCTCATACATATTTTTTAGAAAGAAGAAATGGCTCCTCACGTTCTTTCTCATTTCTTTCTTTTGAGTCAGATAGAACAGTGATCATGTCCAATGGCAGACTGAAGTGTGCAGGTTCTTCTGCATTTCTGAAAAGAAAGTGGGGCCTTGGATATCATTTAAGGTAAAGACAGTGTCTCAATTACTCTTCTCTCATTGCTGGGACAAATACCAGATGCCCAAAATGGGGGAGGAAAGATTTACTGATCTTACAGTTAGTTGAGGTTTCAGTCCACACTCAGCTGGCTCCAAGGCAGAGCGGTACATGGCAGAGAATAACTTTTCATGGCAGCGACAACAAAGAGAGAGAGCAAAGGGAGGAGCAGTAGCAACAATGACTGCAGAGAGTGAGTCTGTCTCCCTTATGTTGCACTCAGGCTCTCCGCTCCAGGCTGGGAATAGTACTCACACCCATAATCCCAGCAGCACTCACACCCATAATCCCAGCAGCACTCATGCCTATAATCCCAGCAGATCATGAGTTAATCACAAACTCTAGAAGTCTACCCCATGAGTGCATGAGGCTTTGGGGGGACAACTAGACACAAACCATAACAGAGAGCGCATGTATGCTGTCACTACTGGTCTATCAAACAGATGGACAGTTATTCTGTTGTACTGGTTTTGTAAGTGTCTCCCCAACACATCTCCTACTTTCCTGCCTCCTGTGTTAATGTTCAGGATGGGCAAAATCACAGTGCTATAAACCAGTCCTGCCTCTTGACAGCAGGACTGCTTCCTGCACTGCTTTTCCAGTTGCTTTTCTTTGCAGCCTAAACCTCTACCTTCCTCCCACTTTGCATAGGACTCGGTTGATTTGTCCAGTCCTATAGAGTAACTTCACAGGGTTGCAAGGCGAATGTCTTCACAAACCAGTATCAAACCAGTATCAAAAGAGAATCAATTGTTTACAGAGAGTGGTGAGAACTGCGTTTAACAAGAAACTATGGCCAGGCTAAATATAAAATTCCTTTTTTTTTTTTTAAACCAGGAATCAAACTTAAGATCTCAGGCCTGCTCTGAGCTACATCTCTAGCTAAAATGATTACAAAATAAAACAAGACAAAACCAGGCATTATTGCTGAACAAACATGGATATGAGGGGAATTTCTGTATTAGGCAGTATTTTCTGATAGCTGTAGTAATTATTTTCCTCAAAAACCTAATGTTCACATCTCCTTCTGTTTATTTTTATATTTGGTATGTAGTTTTAATTGCAATAATTTTTTTTATGTTTTCAGGTTTTCTGACTGTATCCATCTTCTATGGATAAACACAATTTTTAAGTTGGATTATTTCTAGCTATTCTCCGAGTTAGTTTTTTTTAACCACTGTGAGAAAACACCTGAGGAAAATCAGCTTACAGGAGAGGACGGTTTGCAGCTGCCACTTCGGGTAGTTTCAGGCCATGATTAGCTGGCTCTGTTCCTTCAGGCTTGTAGTGAAGCACAGCACCCTAGGGGGTACATGCAGTGGAGCAAATCTGCTCCTGGTGGCAAAGGCTGGGGACAAAAAGTGGGCTTCAGTGGTGCGTTCGCCATCACCCACTTCTCTAAGGAGGCCTGCCCTTACGTGTTTCCACCACCTCTCAATACCCAATCAGAATCCAGCAATCCCTTCACCCACCAATGAAGGTGAAGCTACCACGACCCACTCATCTGCCCAGACCCCACCTCTGAACGTTACTGCATGCTGATAAAACCTTCAACGCATTACCTGTATGGTACATGGTGAAGCGGAACCATCGGACTTATGTTACTTGTTTCACAAAACCAACAATGTAGTACTGAAAGGCTAGCAGTTCAATCAAAACAGTGGGCAGAGGGGAGGAGAGATGGCTCAGCCATCTAAGTGCCTGCCTGGCAAGAGTAAGGACCCAGGTTTGATCCCCAGTAGTGCAAACCATGCTGGTCCTTACAGTGGGTGGAGTGGTGCACTCCTGCAATCCTAGCACTGGGGAGGCTGAGACAGGAGGATCGCTATGAATCCGAGATGCATAGTGAGACCCTGCTCCGAATGAATGACCAGAGAAATAAATAGTGGGCAGAGTGGAGGAACTATAAACAATTTGTCTTTTGTTTTAAATATTAGTTTCTATAAGAATGAAATATGTGACCCAGAGCAAGTAGCAGCCTGCATTAATCGCCACATCCCTGATGCAAAATTAAAAACAGAAAACAAAGAAAAGCTCATGTACACTTTGCCTTTGGAGAGGACAAGTACATTTCCAGGTAACTCAAACATGAACGCAGAGACATGAAATCTGAGACTAAATGTGCACTTAGATTTTCATTACTCAGTAGATTTGGCTTTTGTCTTTCATTTATTTGCAAGAAGGACTTGAATGCATTAAATTTATTTGGTAACTCATCCCTGGTAACCCTGGCAATGGATGGAGAGAGGAGAGTGGAGGAAAAGAAGCCGGGGCAAGTGTTCATTATTTACAGGCTGTTGTGGTGGGAGATTTAAGGAGAATGCACTAAATGGAACCAGAGAGGGCATGTGTGCTCGGAGTTCTCCCATGAGGGAAGCACTCCCTGTGCTCTGTCTATTGCTAGCTGACAGATACGCCCAGGCACATCGACATTTGTGTCTACTGCTCCGTTCTGGGCAGGAAGTTAAGACCCTTGTCAACTAGTGTTTCAGCCTTCTGGGAAGCTGATCCAGGAGGATTGCAAGTTTGGGTCTAAGCAGGTAGTTCAGTGAAGAAAGTGGGTAGGGAGATAGCTCAGTGGCCTAAGTGCAAGGACCCGGGTTCGATCCCTGGTATTGCACATCATGCCAGCCCTGGAATCCCCGAGTGTGCCAAACCAGCCACCAAGACTGGGCATGGTAGTGCACACCTGTGATCCCAGCACTGGGGAGGCTGAGACAGAAGGATCATTACAAGTTTGAGCTGTGTAGTGAGACTCTGTACCAAATCAATCAATCAATCAATCAATCAATCAGTCAATCAATCAATCAATCATTAAAAGAATTTAATAGACAAGAAAAGGAAAAGCTGGAGTTGTAGCTCACTGTCTATGCAAAGGCCTGGGGCTCAATCCCTAATATATACTGCCCTGGATGTATATCATATAAGGACAGCAAAAGAATCTCAGGCCAGCAGGAATAGCATGTGTAGGTGAGTGCCCAAGAAGCAGAGACAGACACCAAGGCCTCCGCTAAGCTTTGTATTTTATTTTAATTTTTTTTTGTGTGCATGGACTTATTTTGCACAGGAAAACATAGCCTACTTTATATGACAAAAATTTTCAGTATGGGTTTCTGCCTGTTGATTAACAGTACCAATGGGTTTGCTTTGATAAATAACCGTAAAAATGCATGATCTGTTCAAAGCATGCTACGTCCAGGCATGGTCCTTGTGGTTTCACATGTACTGATGCATTTAGTGCTCATGCTATAATCTCTCAGAAGTGAGTACGTGTCTTTTAATCTGTTTCAGTTTAAACAGATTCTTATAGTTTAGTTTATTAAAGGTTTTTTTTTTTTTTAAAGATAGTTCAATCTCAACTGGGCAAAAGTTAAGAACAAATATTTTAACTCCAAATATTTCTCCACTCTCTAGAAAGTCAGTCTCTATTCTCAGACCACCCTGAAGATGGTAATCTATACTCTCTTACTGTGTTTGCAGCTAAGGCCCTGTGAGGTATGACTGGGCCAACTTTTTTAAAATTTTCTTTTAGTTCTATGTATGCTGGTACCAGCAGCTGAAAATAGCACTTAGCTAGCGTCTCCGGTGTTGCTATGCTGTCCTTTAGAAGCTTCTTCACAGAGACGCTAGGCCTCGCCTAGTTTAATGGCATGCTCATATCTGTGCCCGCCCAGGGCATGGGCTCCAGATCTCCTTGGTGCCGTGTGCAGGTCACACGAAAGTGTGTTGCTTGCTGCAGCCTCTGGCACTGAACTGAGCCCCTCTCAGGAGGATGCTGTGTCTTTACCCTATCAGTACAGGAGGTGGCAGGTGGGCGACTTCTTCATGAAGCACATAGCCTCCACCACATAATCCCAGGAAGACATCACTAACAAGTGCATACTAGAGATCCATTATAGAGGAGACTCTGCTTCAGGCACAGGAAACACGGCGTTGCATACAGCACACAAGGAGTCCCTGTCCTTGTGGAGTCTACATTCAGCTAAGTGGGGAAGAGGAGAACAGATGAAGTAATATTTGCATATAGACTAGTTAACAAAGCCACATGAGCTGGACTGATGACTGGAGACCAGCTTAGGTTTGGTTTACATTGAGAGCCCACAATAGGCCATAGAAGAAAGTGATCACATGTACTTAAGTGGAGAAAAATGGCCTTTCTGGAGGGTAGTGAGTGAAGGAGAACAGTGGAGGGCAGAGACAGGTGGATTTTTCTGGGGCACATAAAGAGTGGCTCTTTCTGAGATGCGAAGGTTTGGGTACCAACTTTGTTTGTGGGCTTTGAGAAACCACGCAAGACATTAAACAGGGAGTTGACATGCTGTGGCTTGTATTTTCATGCACTGGTTAAAGATAGCTGTGGATCTCAGAGAACAGCAAAGGACACTGGGAAATGAGCCATGGGACCATTTCAGAAGCCCAGGGAAATGCAGTGGCACCTGGCTGCCATGGGCCGGAGAACACGGACAGAAGGGATCTTTGCAACATATTTAGAATAATGGGGACTAGCCAGACAGCTCAGTGGATTAAAGAGCCTGCTTAGGTAGATGCAGGGATCAGGGCTCAATCCCTGGTGTGCTGTGCCAGCCCTGCCCCTGGGGCACGCTGAGGTATATGAGACTGGGTGTGGGCATACCTATAATCCCAGTTCTTGGGAAGCTGAAAACAGGAGCATCGCTACGAGTTCCATCTCTGTAGTGAGACCCTGTAGACCCTGTATTAACTGCATAAAAAAAGGATAATGCTGAAACTCTGGTGCTGAAATATGAGGAAAGGCAGACAACAGAAAAACAGATGTCTATATTTTTGGCTTTGATTACTGAGTAGAAAATGATAGCACTTATTGTTAAGTAAGAAGTGGTATGTTTGAACCCATGGGGAAGGAAGAATCATTACTGTGCCTTGGAAATGTTAATCTAGAGATGGCTTTTGATTTACTAGTTCTTAAGTGCATAATTGGTTAAAGGCTATTAATAATCAAAGGACAAAATGATATTTGGATTTGTAAGTCTTTAGCATATATATGGAGTATAGTCTGGAAGCCCTTGACAGCCTGATAGAGGTAGGGCTGAGGTGAGAGGTGTGAGCTTAGAGAGGAGCAGCTGCAAGTCTCTCACCAGTACAGGAGAGGCAGTGTGGAAAGAGAATGGTGTAGGGGTAAAATTCTGGGGGAAAACTGAGGAGAAGCTGGGAAGAAGGGAGAAACAGGTACAACTGGATATAGCTGGAGGAAAGAACTGAACGATGTGCTTGCAATGAAGAAAGAAGATGTTTCCAGAAGGTGAGACTCAATGAAGTGTTTTAATTGTCACTGAGTTAAAGACGGAAAAGGAAAAGAATGAGTTAATATAAGAAAAGCAAATTAAAAGAATTGTTCTTTGACTCTGAAAAGAAGAAGTTATTGTTCGCCTTGGAAACAACAGCTCTTGTGCAGGGTTATAGATAAGAAATTTGGACTTTCAGGCATTCAGTGTCTAGAGGATGTGAAAAATTAAAGGTAAACAAAACTTGGGAGCCAGATATGCATAGGAACAGGGATGAGATAAAGTGATTGTGTTTTGTTGTTATTGTCACTTATATTTGTTTAATTAATAGTGCTGCATTTTGCCCATTGTTTGAGGTGACTTAATAGATGTAGAAGACAGTGATGTTGTAGGAGGGCAGGGGAAGCCCTTGACAGCCTGATAGAGGTAGGACTGAGGTGAGAGGTGTGAGCTTAGAGAGGAGCAGCTGCAAGTCTCTCACCAGTACAGGAGAAGCAGCGTGTGGAGAGAGGTATGCATGGATTTGTAGTGTAGAGATGAGGTGAGAAATGAGTGTATTTCTGATTACTCATATTTTCTCAGAGACTGTAGGAAATTCGTAACTTAAAAATGGAAAGTAGAGTGAGCTAGTTTGAGTAATTAATTTGATGTATTCCAGAGAGAGAGAGAGAGAGAGAGAGAGAGAGAGAGAGAAAAAAAGAAAATCCACTTGTAAAACATTTATTATTTCATACAGGGTCTCACTATGCAGCTGGGACTTGTAGTGATCCTCCTGTCTCAGCCTTCCCAGCACTGGGATTACAGGTGTGCGCTACCATGCCCAGTTCTCGGGCTGCTCAGTGTACCCAAGGTTCGGGGGCTGGCAAGGCATGCAGTACTGGGGATTGAACTTGGGTCCTTGTGCTTTCCAGGCAGGTACTTAGACTGCTGAGCTACCTCCCCAACCCTAGAGAGAGAATGTTCTAATGAAGTTTTCCTTTTGATTTCTGTGACACTGCAAAGAAAAAATTTTCTGTACAATGTCATGCATTACTTGCACATAAGTGTTGATTTCCTGAGTTTAGTAACTGATGTTGTTTTCAAATGTGTCTATTTCTGTCTGCTGTCTTAGACCTCTTTAGGGATCTTGAGCAGTGTTCTGGCCAGGGCATGATGAGCTATGATATCTCCATGCCAACTCTGAGTGAAGTCTTCATGAACATGGAAGGAAAATCAACCAACAGCCAAGGTAATCAACTGTCAACTATGTGTATAATTCTCAAAAATCAATTTCCATTGAATCACATGTTAATTCATTATTTACAATTTCTTAGGTCTAATTCACACTAAGGAATATGGCTCATTCCACATCTGACTTCCAAGTTTGAGAGGGGCTGTTACGGTTCCTCAGCATCATTAATGGGTCTAACTATAAATTTCTTCTTGGAATCTACCAAATTCCTCTTTGGAAACTCTCTTCTCCCTGTTTTGGACCTTCAGATGCCCACTTCTTCTTTGACTCTCAGAGGCTCTGAAAGTTTTTAACCAGAGAAATGAACTCCTTATAAAAATTGTTCTTAGGTTGTCAATATAAAAAAACCCACTCAGATATAAATGGAGAGAATTCTGTCTCAACTGTTTAGTATTTAATTGGTGATAATAATCAAAACTGTCACTTTTTTGGAGCATTGCCAGGTACTTTGATCCATGTATTTCCTTTTTTTGGCGGGGCCGGGGTTCAAACTCACAACCTTGCACTTGCCTGGCAGGCGCTTGTGCCACAGAGCTATCTCCCCCGCCATCCATGTATTTCTATACGTTGATATTCACCTGCAACAGTACTTTCCCCTCAGAAAAAAATCTTTTCAACTATTGTCATTGGCCTCATTTTATGTTATGGCTGAGAAAATCAGACCTGGGAGTAGTTAAGTGATTCAAATTGTACTGCTTATAATGCCTGTATGTAGGATTCATCTATGGGTCTGTTTGTTGCAGAGATAATGAACTTTTTGTGACTGGGAAGAAAGCTCAGTGGCATAAATACCTGTTTGGCAAATGCGGGGTCCTGAGTTTGAACCCTGGTACCCGCCCCCAAAAATCCCTAGAAATAATTAACTTTTGTCTGCATTACTAGGTTACTGGTACCTTAGTAATAGGTATTTGGACATTAATGATTAGCTATTCCTAAAGAGAATATATATTTTTTAAACTCTTCAGAAGATTGTTGCATTTGAGACTTTTCTAAACACTCTGAATTTTTCTTTGGTAGGCACTTAGTACACTTTTCACTGATTTCATAGAAATTGAACATTATGGTTTTTTTTTTATACTCTGCATATTTTAATGATTATAATACAAATATTCTTTATTTTAAAACTTTTAAATATGTATCACCACTGGCAATTTAAGGTAACTATGGAAAGAAAACATTGAAATCAGTGGTGAGCTCTAAACCTAATAAATATTGAACAACGTTTGTTTAAATCCTTCCTTTGAATTTGGTAATAGGAGTAAGTCAAATATTTAAAAAGTCTGTAGTGCCCTACAGTGCTATTAATACTATCTGTGTATAAGCACAGATTATGAACACACCGGAATAACGGGAGACCCGGAAAGCCTCGGGGAGATAGAGCCTGCCCGCTCCTCTCGCCTTGAACTACGGAAGCCTGTGGGTAACGCGGAACTGTGGAGGATGCAGGCATGCGCAGTAGCGCGGCTTCGTTTCTTAAAGTTAATCCGTGGGAGAAGAACACTTTCGATCCTGTGAGTACTGTGGCTTTGTGAGCTTCAAGAGGATGTTCAAACCAGAAAAGAATTTGAAACTAGAATACTATATATCCAGCAGTTGTACCAAATGAAACATTTGATCTCACTGGCCGCAGGAACACCTGTTGGTTAGCCCTGAATGGTCTTATGCAGGCAGGTGTGTTTATTTGGAACTGCTTGATATTTTGAAGTTTGTGTAGTAATTCTTTTGCTGAGGTACAACTTTTAGAATTTCAGTAGCTGGGAGTGTGGTTTTATAGAAGGTAAATATGCTACTAAAAATCTATGAGGTCTGACAGCGTAAATAAAATTGCAATTGACTCATTTAGTACTTTTTTACTGTTTAGGCTATTGATATTTGGATTGGCATCATTCCCTTTGATTGTGGAAGACATAATTTATAACATGATATCTCAAAAAGTCGACTGGGAATTTAAGACAGATTTGTATTTCCTTTCTCCTGGACAACTCTCTCAGGATCCTTGTACCAGCCTGTTGATCATCAATCACACAGGTGAACACAACCCCAGACACAAGTTAATTTAATAGTGAAATAGCACAGGTTGGGAGAAAAATTTCAAAAGAAGAAAATGTGCGTTTATAGAGAATAGCTAATGAGGAACAGTGCATTTTCTGTGATTTTGGAGGCCAGAGGAGGGCTATAGTGTAAGGAAGGAGGAACCCAGGCGAGTTGACAGTCTGGCCCAGGAGAGCTCTACCTGCTGATGCCATGCTGTCATAGGAGAGAGAAATAACTTCAATTTTGACTGAGCCACTTTATTTCCAGTCTCTCTGTTGCAATGATAGTGTAATCTATTCCATAGCTATTTAAACTACTGACTGGAAAACAAAATAAAACAAAACAAAACACTGCCTGACATGGGAGGTTTCATTTCTATGTCCCATGACCATTTGAAGTAACAAGATTCAGGAAGCCTCCTTATTTTGTGCCACGAGGAGTAGAGAATTGTGTATTCTGTGATAGCTCAATTAACTTGAAGGAGAAGTTTTTGTTTCTAGCAAAGATGTTGATAAAAATTCAGAGCAGGCGTTCTTTCTTGAAGAGTTCCCAGTTCATTCAGTTTTGTTTTTTTTTTTCACATATAGTAGTGATTCTGAGTTGTAGATATCTCTTAAATGAAACGTGTACAGTATTTTCATTTCTGTTTCTCATTATTCTTATGGCCTCCCCACCCCCCTTTTTGCAGCACCAGGAATTGAACTCAGGACCTTGAGTTTGCCAGGAAGGTGCTTATGTTGCTGAGCTATCTGCCTGGCCCTCCTTATTGTTTTTCATTGGCGTTTTCAGAAAGCAGATTTCCCTGCTACTGTAAAGTTTGCTAACTGCATGTGAATTTCTAAGATTTAGGTTGTTTCTTTACCTTTATGTTTGCTTCCTGTTTTTTATTCTCTACTTCCACTGAAGAGAATGTGCTAGTATTGTCTTAACTTTCTCCACATGCATTTGCTCAGTACTTTTAGATTCAAGTGTTGGGATTCTGTGGCATCTTGTTCCTCAGTGATTATTGGTAAAATGTTCTCCTTTTCATATGAGGCGTGAGGGTGAATTTCAATCATCATTGCTCTAGCCTGCAGTGGTCATGGAATGGCACGTGTAGTTGGCCCAGGGTACTTGGAAAATGTATTCTCTATATCTGTGTCCGTTTCATCTGGAGGGAATCCTAGTGCATTCTAAATTTAATCCTATTTGTGCAGTTCCATAGCCTGCCTCTTGCATTCTCAGGATGAACTCTCAGTTCAAAAGCTATCTGAAAGAGAGAGGTCTTTAAAATTTTTCTTTCCGTTCCATTTCCCATTTGTTATCTGGAGTTACTTTAGGTAGTGCCTTTTAGAAAGTAGTATTGGGGGCTGGGGAGATAGCTCAGTAGAGTATTTGCCTGGCAAACACAAGGTTCTGACTTTGATTCCTGGTACCACCAAAAAAAAAAAAAAAAAAAAGCGAAGAAAGTGGTGCTACTACTCCTACCTAGGCTGAAGAGGTACTCATCATTGTCTCCGATGAGTAAGGTGTGCCAAAAACCTAACTGTTCAGCTTGCTCTGGCTGTAGATACCTGGGCCAAGTCCCTGACTAGGGCTTCAGAGCCCCACTCTGTTCCCTTATGTTAATCCACTCTGAGATCTGAAATGTTGCAAATTGGTTTCGCCTTTGCAGTTGTGTGCTCCTGGGTGCTCTAGGTAGTAAGTTTTTCTTGGTTCTTACTTCTATCTCCATCTCGTCTGCTTTCTTCTTTGGAAACTTTTGGTTCGATGATAGCATCCTTTTCATTTCCCATTTCCTAAGAAAAATATATTTATGTAATATATAAGTATGCAATATGTATCTAGATTTGTAAAATATATTTGTGTATTCTACATACACATATTTACTTATTTTTCCATCATCTCAGAGAATATGGGTGAGAAAGGAGTATTATTATCACAATTAAAAATCTGAAGCACTTCTCATATAATTATCGCATCTCTATAAGTCATCAGTACAAATGTATTTTTAAATAAAAGCCAAGAAATAGAACAGCCTTGTTTTAATAATGACAGAATTATAAATGTAACTCATTAGACCATAAGATATGCAAAATAGAAGATGGTAGAGCCAGTGGTTTTTCCTGGATAGACCACTGTTATTGTTGGGAAAGACACATGTCTGTCCCATAGAAATATTCATCTAGTATAAGTATC
>PVKN010017267.1:0-17445 GCA_004027915.1 Capromys pilorides | reverse complement strand
TTTTTTTTTTTTTTTTGGTCTTTTTATGACAGGGTCTTTCTATGCAATTCAGGTCTTGAGCTCCCTTGTAACCCAGACTGGTCTCAAATTCACAAGGAACCTCCTTCCTCAGCCTCCCTACTGTTGGAATTATAGATGTACAACACCACACCCAGTTTTGGTGGCTGGCTCAGCAGGCAAGGTATTGAACTCAGGTCTTCGCACTTGCCAGGCAGGCTCTTAGACCACTGACCTATCTCCCTAGCCCTATACCAAAGCTTTTTAATTTGATGTGATTCCATTGGTCAATTTTTGTTTTTAGTGATTTGGGATCATATTAAAAAAATTGTTTTGTAAAGACTGTTGTTCTAAGTGCCTGCTTTGGCAAGCGTGGGGACCAGGGTTCATCCCCCATCCCACATGCTCTGCTGGCCCTATCCCAGGGCATGCTGAGCTGGTGACCCAGCCCTGGTGTGGTGGTGCACACCTGTAATCCCAGCACTGGGGAGGCTGAAAACAAGGATCACTACGAGTCTGAGTTGTGTAGTGAGACTTTACACCAAATACATTAAAAAAAAAAAAAAAAAAAAACCTGCTGTTCTGAATATGCCCCCTTATGCTTTCTTCAAGAAGTTTAATAATTTTAGGTTTTAATCTTTTTTTTAGTGAGGGAAAAAAGTATATATCCAGGATTAGCCAGCTGGACTCAGCTTAGATGATCCCATTTTTTTTTTGTCTTTTTGAGACAGGGTCTCATTATGCAGTTCAGGCTAGCCTGGAGCTCACTTTTGTAGCCCAGGCTGGTCTCAAACTTGCACTGGATAATCCCAGTTTTGTTGGCAACATCCAGTGCATCATAAACGGGAGCCAGTCGAATATATGCCTTCTTTTCTCCATCAGGCCTGATTGGGGTGTTGACTTTGGCAGCATCGATATTATAGAGCTCCTTTACAGCTTGTTTGATCTGGTGCTTATTGGTTTTGACATCCATGATGAACGTGAGTGTGTTGTAGTCCTCGATCTTTTTCATGGCTCTGTGGTGGTGGTGGGGGGGGAATTTGATAATGGCACAGTGGCCAAGCTTGTTTCTCCTGGGGGCATTCTTCTGAGGGTATTGGGACTGCCTCTGGAGCCACAGTGTCTTGGGATGACGAAAGGTGGATGGTGTTAGTATCTTCTTTTTGTGGCTGTGGATGCCTTTCAGCGCAGCCTTCTTGGCCTTCAAAGCTTTTGCTTTGGCTTCAGCTTTGGAGGGGCAGGGGCTTCCTTCTCTTTCATTGCCATCTTGGTGAAAAGGTTAGGTTTTAAATTTAAATACTTGATGCATTTTGAATTGATTTTCATCTATGATGAAAGGTACAGATCTAGTTTCTTTCTTCTACATATAGAAATCTTGTTTTCTTGGAACTATTTGGTGAAGAGACCTTCCTTTCGCAATATATGTATTTGCTGCCTTTTTTTAAAGATGTATTTTAAAAAATATAAGGTCTATAGGGTCTCTCTACACAAATCTCCTGTTTTCAGCCTCCCAAGCACTGGGTGGCATGCACCACCACGCCCAGTCTCAGTGTGCCTTCGGGGGCAGGGTCAGCACAGCAGGCCAGGGATTGAGCCCCCAACTCCGTCTGCCTAAGCAGGCACCTTAATTCACTGAGCTATCTGGCTGTCCCTTATACCTTTGTTGAAAATCAGTTGTCTATAAATTTGTGGATTTATTCCTGGGTTCCTGTTGTATTCCAATGATCTATGTGTCTTTTTCTTCCCTGCTATCCTATTTTAGTTGCTACCACTTTATAGTATGTTTTTTTGGGCTGGGTTTTTGTTTGGTTTGGTTTTTGGGGATAGGGTTCACTATGTAGTTCCAGAGTACCTTGAACTCATTATGTGGTCCAGTCTGGCCTTGAACTTGTGGTGATCTTCCTGTTTCAGTGTCCCAAGCACAGACTACAGGCATGCACTGTAGTATTTTGAAGTCCGATATTTGTTATGTTCTTGTCTGGTATTATTATCAGTGTAATGCTGTTTTTCGTTGTTGTTGTTTGTTTGTTTGTTTTATTTTAAACTTTATTTATTTATATTATGGCCCGCTCAACCTGCCCTGGGGGTGGATCTGGTGCAGCATGTGGTGCCAAGGATGGAACCATGGTCCCTGCGGTTGCCTAAGCTTGCCTAAGTAGGTGATTTAGACCACTGAGCTATCTCGCGGCCCATAATGCTGGTTTTATAGAATAAGTTTGAAACTCTTTTAAGTGTTTAGGATAGTTTAAGAAAAAATGGCATTAGTTCTTTAAAAGTTTTGTAAAACTCAACAGTGAAGAAATTTGGCCTTATAAATAATAGATTTGTGGAAATAGAAGGCAATGTTCTAATGGGAAGGGGAAAAAGGAGAGAGGAGGGAAAGAAAAGTAAAAAGAAATTGTTATAGGCAGCTAAATTAGATAGAAATATTATAGGTAGTCAGACAGGGCCAGGCCCTCAAGGACATCATGGAAGACAAGGTGACTTTCCAACTAGAGACAGACACTCCTCTGCCATGGGCCAGATCTAAAGACAAGAGTAAACAGAAGCAACTACATACTTCCTTAAGGGTGGGCATCAGGGATTGATATGCTAAATAAGTATCAATCACCTGGAAAGAGTCACGAGCCCAAACTCAATAGCTGATACTCTTGCCCGTTTGCTTCGTGACTTGCCTTCCCATTGGGTCCCAATCTTAATCAATGATACCTGAGCAATGGTGCTTGTGATCTCATTGGTTGACCATAGTCTTTGTCCACCTCGTACCTACCTAAGTGAGTTCCCATGTCTTCTCTATAAAAGTCCCTGGAAGCTACAGCTTCTGGGGGGACACCCACTTGGGACCCCCCTCCTGTCCCTCTCTTGGACAGGAGCTTTCTTTCTCTTAATAAATCTATTCTGCTCATAACCTCCGTTTGTTCCTAAAATTCATTTGTCGGTTTTATAGAACACGAACTCTTCAGGTTGGGGATCATTTTCCCCTGCATCAAAATGAGAAACAGTGCTGGGGAGGCTGAAAACAGGAGGATCAGTATGAGTCTGAGCTAGGTAGTAAGACCTTGTACCAAATGCATTTAAAACGTGAGGAAAAAAAGGAAGGAAAATATGAAAATAAAGCTTTTATAAATGAGAAGGGGAAAAAGAGTTGAAGGGAAGGTAGGGTAACGGAGGAAAAAAGAAATAAGTTATACATCATGTAAAGGTACTAATTGTCTATGATTAATATGATCATTATGTATACCTAAAATGTACCTATGAAATTTGATTGGATGAGGAAAGAAAAGATATCTAGACCTGGGCTTTCGTGAAGGGACTTTTTCTTATTAACTCAATCTTATTGCTTCTTATTTTTTATCTAATAAAAACTTCTTCAGGTGTTTTATATCCTCATTATTCAATTCTGGTATATTTCTTCTAGAGTTTTCCAATTTGTTGTCATATGGTTGCTCCTAATGAATCTTTTCATTTCTGTAATACCGCTTGTTTATTTAGACATGAGGTCTTCTTAGTATGTAGTTCAAATTGGCCTTGAATTCATTGTGTAGTAGAGGGTGTCCTTGAAGTTACTATAATCCTGCCTTAGCCTCCCAAATTCTGGGGTTGCTGGCATGCCCTACCACGTGCAGTTTCTGTGATATCAGTTGTAATGCTTTCTTTTTTCCTTCAGCTTTTATTCAATTTAGGTTTTTTCTTTTTCTTTTTTTCTTAGCTTTGTCAATTTTGCTTATCTTTTTCCTTTTTATTTTTAGTGCAATTTAATTAATTAATTTATTTTTTGAATACAGGGTCTTGCTGTGCAGCTCAGGCTCATAATGCTCCTTTAGTTTCAGGGAGGCGTGGTGCACGCTATCACCACGGCTATCACCAGAGATCAAACTTTGGGCCTTGCTCTTTAAGGCAGGCACTTAGACTGCTGAGCTATCTCCCCAGCCCTGCTTATCTTTTCAAAAAGACCAATTATTTGTTTCATTGGTCTTGTATTGTTTTTAGTTCCTTTTTTTTTTTTTTTTTTTTTGGTACTGGAAATAAACTGAGGGCCTTACACTTGCCAGGCAGATGCTGTGCTGATGAGCTATATATCCTCAGACTTGTTCTTAGTTTCTATTTCATTTATTTGTTCTCTTATTTCTTTTTTGTTCTACTTTGTTTTTTTGACAGAATCTCACTGTATAGTTGCTGGCCTGGAACTCACTATATAGCCCAGACTGTCCTCAAACTCATAGCAGTCCTCCTGGCTCTGCCTCTCAAGTGCAATTATAGGCTGCAATTATAGGCTGTGGCACCATACCTGGCCCTTCTACTAATTCTGTTACTCATGCCCCTTTGCTTTTCGACCTCCTTAGTTTACTTATTTGAAATCTTTCCTTTCTGTTGTAGACACTTATTGCTATAAACTTCACATTTAATATTGCTTTACTGTATACCATAAATTTTAGTATATTTTGTTCTCAGGGTTATATTTCCCATAGACATATTCCCCCAGAGAAGTACATTGTTCCTAGAGGTACAGCAATACCAAGTCAATGCATGCAGTAGATGAAGCAACTTCCTGTCTCCCAACTCTAAAAATACATTTAATAGGGTCAGCAAGATAGTTCACTGGGCTAAGTACCTGCTTTGGCAAGTGCGGGGACAGAACTCAATTTCCAGCACAACATGCCATGGCACACTGAGCCGGCCATGGCGTCCAGGCATAGTGGTACACACCTGTTATCCTAGCACTGAGGAGGCTGAAAATAGGAGGATCACTACTAGTCTGAGCTGCATAGTGAGACCCTATACCTAATACATAAAAACAAAACAAAAAACAAAAATATATTTAATAAATTGTCCTCAGCTATTAACCTGATAAGAACGGATACTACACTTGATCTTAGCCAAAAAGTGATTTCATTTTCTTCTTCAATTAATTTTTTAAATTTCCCTTTTTATTTTTTCAATGACTTGTTCATTGAAAATTAACAGACTTAATTTACATGTTTTTTTTTTAAATTTTATTTTATTTATTTATTTGTTTGCTTGTTGTGTTTGTTTGTTTCTTTATTTATTCATTTTGTGGCTGGCTCAGCCTGCCCTGGTGGTGGCGCTGGCGCAGCATGTGGTGCCGGGGATCGAATTGCAGTCCCCGCAGTCGCCTGAGCCCTCCTAAGCAGGCGCTTTAGACCGCTGAACCATCTCGCCGCCCCAATTTACATGTTTTTATACAATTTCTAAAGTTCCTCTTGGTGACTCTAGCCTCGTTCCATTGTAGTCAGGAAAGATACATGCAATGAATTTTTAAAAATTCATTGAGATTTTTTATTATGGTTTTACATATAGTTTATTCTGGAGAATGTTCCTTGTGCTGATGAGAATTTATATTCTTTAGCTATTGAGTAACATCCAGTCTATAATATGTAACATCAAACTCCAATGTTTCTTTGTTGATTTGTAGTATGATCTGTCCATTGATGAAAATAGGGTGTTAAAATTCCTAACTATTATTATATTAGTCTCTATTCTGTCTCACCTGTTAGATCCAATAAAGTTTGTTTTATGTAATTGGATCCTGCAACATTTAATGCATGAACATTTATAATTATTATTTCCCTGGGTGTGATCCCTAGCTCTGACCCCCCAAAAAAAAAATGCCTTTAAGTCCATACTTTCTCTTAGGAGATCTCATCACCCCTGTGTAAGGTTTGATCTTTCAGGATGATCCAATTTCCTTTCCCAAATCAAATACCTTCTCATCTCAATTAATTATTGATTCTGTTTAGATTTACAGTATAACATTGACAAGAAAGTCCAAGATGAGTGTGGGTAGTTTATATCCAGTTCTTTTGAAGATACTTTCATCTATTACTCCTGGTGTCCAGTAAGTAATTATTATGTTGAACACACCCACAAAGACAGGCACTAATTCTGGGAAACAGTGCTGTACTGTACTGAGTATATGTATTGTCCTCATGCTGAGAAAGAGAAACATTTTATTCTTCCATAATCAATGTAGCTTTATCCCTCCTCACTCCTAGTGATGGAACAGTATCAGTTCTTTTTAACTCTTAGCATTCAGATTGTGCCTAACAGGCATTAAGCAAAATGATCTTTAAAATTACCTTAAGAACCAGGCTACATAATTGAGCCATCTACCTCCACTTTGCTACACAAAAATCAAGCTTTGGAAATACCACTTATCTTTACTCCGTGCCAAATTAAATTCTTGTGGGTGTCATCCTCACACTACCCTCTACAAAATTACATTTTTTATTAAGGCCTCATACTCCCACTGCTTGGATAGAGAGAGACAATATGAAGACTTATTATCCTCTCATACAAGTAATCCTCTGCCCCCATAGATGAGGGCGTGATGGGGAGGTATGCTTTTCTATTGACATAAATAACATATTCTGATACAGAAGCTTTCCAGATTTTTTTTTTTTTTTTAGACTGACCTTTTGCTTGTTTGCCTGTTCAAGGTTGAACATTCCCTGGGGCCCTGTGGGATCACTGGCAGCTAAACATTTTTCAGACCCATAGTAGGAAGACAGAACAACTCTATCTAGTTGTCTGGCATCCCAGGAACTTCCCATTGACCTTGTAGACTGGTCTGCTTTTTGTGCAAAGCAATTATTTCAACAAAGGGCACATCAAGAAAAAGACAATAGATATATTTTAACCAATTCATACAGACTTTTGTTAAATGGTTAAGACAAAAAAGGGCATGTTTGATTTGTGACCACAGTGAGCCCTTTGTTCTAGGTACAAAGTAAAATTTCTATTTCCCTTTAGATATATGCTCTCAAATGCCTGGAAAAAAAACTATTTTGTATCATAAGATGAACAATGAAAAAAATCTTTGTTTTTTTGAGACAGGTCTTACTATGCAATTCAAGCTGGCCTTGAGCTTACTTTGTAGTTCAGGCTGGTCTTAAATTCCCAACAATCCACCTGCCTCGGCTTCCCAAGTGCTGGAATTAGAGGTATATACCACCATGCCTAAACAATGAAAATATTATAGACATCTATAAGGTTATCAACTTCAAAGGCATGGTGGCAAATGCCTGTAATCCCAGTACAGGGAAAGCTGAGACAGGAGGATTACTATAAGTCTGAGCTTCATAGTGAGACCCTGTACTAAATAAATAAGAGACTTACCAATGTCATATCTCTGCAGACAAATGGAATGCTGACCCAGGAAAAATAAATCGATTATTTTAGTAGAATAGGTAAGTCTGAAGGGAAGAGAAAAAAGAAAAAAAAAAAAAAAAAAAAAAAAAAAAAAAAAAAGAGGGCAAAGAAAGGGGGTTGTCCTATTTTTGTTTTTGTTTTTTTTTTTTGGTAACTTGTAACTGTTCCTTCCATCTTCACTTCTTTGAAAAGATTGAGAGAAACCACCAGTTACTTAATTGATTAGGGCTGGGTAAGCAAGAGGGAACCATGTTAAGGGCCGGAGAAAGGATATAATCTATGGATACAGGAGAAGAATGGAACTATTTCAATTCCATCATTAAATATTACGTAACTTCCAGGAGAGTAGACACTCTAAGAAAGTGAACAAAAGTGAATCAAAACCAGGAAAAGAAGCTGGTCATGGTGGTACATGCCTATAATCCCAATACTCGGTAGGCTGAGGTCGGAGGATTATTGTGAGTTTGAGACCATCCTGAGCTACAAAGTGAGCTCAAGTCCAGGCTGAAATAGTGAGATCCTGTCTTCTCCAGCAATTGATGCAAGGATGGATGTGACTCAGGTGGAGTACTTACCTAGTGAGCCAAAGCCAGGTGTTCCAAACCCCACAATTATAAAAAGGAAGGCTGCTTCTAGGAAAGATGATGCTGGACATCTTGTAATGTTACAAGTTAGGGAAATGCTCAAAAAACAACTGGGCATGGTGCACATCTGTCTTAGCACTAAGGCAGCTAAGGTGGAAGGGCTGTTTATGAGTTCAAGAGTTTAAAAATAGACTGGACAACACAGCAAGACTTTGTCTCAAAACCAAGCCAAAACAAAACAAAGACCACCATAGTGATAGGAGTACATCAAAAGAATACAGAAGTCAACTTAAAAAGTTCTCAATGACCAAAGTTAGAACAATTGGTATATCAAAATAAGGTAGCATTGGATTATAACCAAAGTATAGAATAAATATCTATGAATCCATACTGATATAATTAAATGATTAAATCTGTAAATAAATAGAAGAGAAATGACAAACCAAACTTGTGCAGGGGAATTACAAATAATGTCTGTGAACATAGACCCCTCAGGGATGCAGAATGAAAGTTCCCTTTTTTATAAGTGAGCTTCATGCAATGACTTCTTTCTGAATATACAGCATAGAAAAATTATCTTACAGTGAAGAAACCTAACAAACACTAGTATCTCAATCAAGTATTGAAGGCTCACATCAGCAATAAAGGGCCATGTTCATGTCAGGCTGGGTGTGGTGACACATGCCTGTAATCCCAGCACTCAGGAGCCTGAGGCAAGAGGATCATTGTAAGTTTGAGATCACAAAGTGAGCTCAAGTCCAGCCTAAATTGCATAGTGAGACCCTGTCTCAAAGAGACAACATAAATAAATAAATAAATAAATAACTTTAAGAATCATGTCAACAATATGTAGGTTTTTGCTATTCTTGTTTTTTTTTTTTTATTTTTTAAAATTTCATGTATTTGGTACAGGGTCTCACTACACAGCTTGGACTCATTGAGATCCTTGTCTCAGCCTCCCCAGTGCTGGGATTATAAGCATGTGGCACCATGCCTGGTCTTGGTGGCCAGCTTGGGACACCCAAAGTGGAACCTGCAAGGCATGTGACACAGGGATGTGACACACTTGTTTTGTTTTGTTTTTTTAACTTTATTTATTTATGTTATCGCCACCTCAGCCACCCACATCGAACCCGAGTCCTTGTGCTTGCCTAGGTAAGCACTTAGACTGCTGAGCTATCGCTACAGCTGTGGTATTTTTTTAGAGAGGGTCTCATTGTGTAGTTCAAACTGGCCTTGAATTTGCTATGTAATTGTGTGGGCCAGGCTTGCCTCATACTCACAGTGATCCTCCTGCCATAGCCTCCCAGGTGTTGGAATTACAGGCATGCACCACCATGCCTGGCTGATAATGTATAGTTTTGATATGCTGTATATGATGCAGGAATTAAAAACTGATCTGGGGTGGATCACCTTCAATAGGAAACCTCCAGAAGATATAGGGAAAACCAATCCCTAACCTGAAAAGTACCTGGGACGAGTTCGTGTTCTCTAAAAACGAAGAATGAATTTTAGGAACAAACAGAGGTAATGGGCAGAACATATTTATTGAGGGGAAGAAAGCTCCTGCCCGAGAGAGAAACAGGAGGGAGGTCCTGAGTCGGCGTTCCCGGAAAGCTATCTCTTCCAGGGACTTTTATAGAGGAGAAGACATGGGAACTCGCTTAGGTGGGTATGAGGTAGGATAAAGACTGTGGTCAACCAATGAGATTGCAAGCACCGTTGTTCCTGTAACATTGATTAAAATCAGGATCCAATGGGAAGGCAAGTCATGTAGCAAGTGAGCAAGAACACCACCTACTGAGCTTGGGCTCCTGACTCTTTCTAGGCTCTTTCAAGGTGATTGATACCTACTTAGAATATCAATCCCTGATGCCTATCCCTTAAGGAAGTATGTAGTTGTTTTGGTTTACTCTTGTCTTGAGATCTGGCCCGCAGTGGAGGAGTGTCTGTCTCTAATTGCAAAGTCACCTTGTCTTCCCTGTTGTCTTTGAGGGCCTGGCCCTGTCTGACTGCCTATAATATTTCTATCTAATTCAGCTGCCTGCAACAATAGGATATTATTCAGACATAAAAAATAATGAAGCCCTGTGATTTTTTCATAATGTGGGTAGAACTGGAGTCCATAATTTTAAGTAAATTAAGGCAGGCATAGAAAGACATGTTTCATGAGACTGCACATTCTCACTAATTTGTGGAAGCTAAAATGTCAATCTCAAAGAAGTAGAGAACAGAATAGTGGTTATCACAGAGTAGAAAGGGCATTGAGAAGAGAGAAATGGAGTCAGGACAGTAAATGGGTGCAAGGATACAACTGGATAGAAGGAATAACTTCTAATGTTTTGTAACAGTAGGATAATTATGATTGACAAAATTGACTATTTCAAAATAGCTAGTAGAGGGGCTAGGGAGATAGCTCCATGGCACAAGTGCCTGCCTAGTAAGTGAAAGGTCGTGAGTTTGAATCCCGGTCCCGCCCCCCGCCCAAAATAAAATAAAATAAGGACATCTCAAAATAGCTAGTAGAGAACATTTTCAATGTTCTTAACTCAAAGAAATGATGTATGTTTGAGATGATAAATACTCCAGTCATCTTTATCAGACCATTATACTTTGTATACGTGTATTAAAATGTGGCCTTGTACCACTTAAATATGTGTGTATATATACATATATATATTTACCATGTATAATTAAAAAATACATTTTAAAATAACAAAAATGGCAAAATTTTAGTTTCAGTTAATTTTAAACTTTTCAGAAAAGTTGCAAGTATAAGTAATTCTCATCTTTTCCTCAAATGATAATTTTTCCCACACTTGGTTTTTTTTTAAACTTTATTTATTTATTTATGCTATGGCCAGCTCAGCCTACCCTGGGAGTGAGGCTGGCACAGCATGTGGTGCCAAGGATCGACCTGAGGTCCCTGTGGTTGCCTAAGCTTGCCTAAGCAGGCACTTTAGACCGCCGAGCCATCTCGCTGGCCCCCCACACTTATTTTAGCATCTTAAATAAATAAAGATTCATACACACACACACTGTCCTCAACCATATAAGAGTAGACACTTGTTTCTCTCTACTACCTAGTACTTCGTAGTAGGAACACATTTTCTTGCATAACCCACTTTAGTTATCAAATCAATGAATTATTTATTTATTTATTTATTTATTTTTAAAGTTTATTTTATTTTCCTCAACCACATTACATATTTGTTTGTGTTATGGCCGGCTCAGCCTTCCCTGGAGGGTGGGGGGCGGTGCAGCACGTGGGGCCTGGGATGGAGCCGAGGTCTCTGCGTTTGGCCTAAACTTCCTGATGCACACGCTTTAGACCGCTAAGACGTCTCTCCAGCCCAAATCAATGAATTATTGATTGACTAGTTTAGTCTGTAGTAAACCATATTCCAGGTGATTAATTATACCAATAATACTTTTACAGGAATTAATATTCTATACAGAAACCATTTCAGGGTCACACATGGTGTGTAATGATAATTTCTGCTTTAATCTGTTGAAATCTGCTACAATGCAGCCTTCATTTTGTTATTTTTTTATGACATTGAATTTTTTAAGTTCTCATTCATCTCTGATTGTGGAAACAGCTAAGCCAGTCCACCTTTCAGGGGAAAGGTGACAACTTCTGGAGACACTTTGGTTGACAAAACTCAAAGGATAAGCCGGACATGGTGGCACATGCCTATAATCCCAGCACTTGGGAGACTGAGGCAGGAGGATTGGTGCGAGTTTGAGACCAGCCTGGGCTACTGAACTGAGCTCAAGGCCAGCCTGAACTGCATAGAGAGACCCTGTCTCAAAAAAAAAAAAAAAAAAACCCTCAAAGAGTTGACTGGGTTGGTGGTTTACAACAATATGGATGTATATAATATCACTGAGCAATACACTTCACTATGGTTAAAATAATAAAATTTACATTAGATATGTTTACCATAGTAACTGAAAAACTGACATGCAGTACTTTTGGTATCTACGGAATGCAGGCAAGGAGCCCTGCTAACTGTACTAGAGCGTACAGGACAGCCTCCTACAGCAAAGGGTTATCTAGCACAAGTGCTCAGTGGTGCCAAGGTTGAGAAATCCTAGTGTGGAAATTTTGGGGGTTGGGAGAACTAGAGTTTGAACCCAGAACCTATGTACCAAGCTACATTCCTGACTTTAAAAATTTTTTTTTGTTTGTTTTTTATTTTTAAGACAGGCTCTTATTAAGTTGCTTACTTGCCCAGGCTGGGCTTGAAATTTTGATCCTTCTGTCTCAGCCTCAGCAGAGTGCTAGAATTACAGGTATGTTCCATGACTTCTGACTCTAACACCGTCTTTTTGATCGGTGATCATCCTAGTGAGTGTAAAATGATAATCTTCAAAGGTTGGTATTAAAGGAGAGCTTTCACTTTTTCTTCATTGTTGGAACTATGCATCATCGGAAATACACAGATGAAAATATATGGTAGGTGGGTGTGACAGTGCACGCCTGCAGTCCCAGCACTTGGGAAGCTGAGGCAGGAGGATGGACATGAGTTTGAGACCAGCATGGGCTACAAAAGTGAGCTCAAGGCCAGCCTGAACTGCATAGTGAGACCCTGTCTCAAAAAGAAAATAAATAAATAAATAAAGCTAATATTCAACAGTTGCCAATTAAATAATGGCTGGGGCAGGGACACCCACTTGGGACCCCCCTCCTGTTCCTCTCTCAGGCAGGAGCTTTCTTTCCCCTCAATAAATATGTTCTGTTCATTACCTCTGTTTGTTCCTAAAATTCATTCTTCAGTTTTAGAGAGTACAAACTCATCCCAGGTACTTTTCAGGTTGGGAGATCAGTTTTCCCTATATCATTTGGAAGTTCTCTATTGGAGATCATCCACCTCAGATCAGTTTTTTCTTCCTGCATCAGGGGGGCACCAGAGAGATAGGTCAGGGGCACAAGTGCTTGCCTGGCAAGTGCAAAGTCCTGAGTTTGATCCCTGGTTCCTCAAAAAATAAAATAAAATAAAATAAATAAATAAATAAATAAATAAATAATAATGACTGGGGATAATTAATAAAGCAAGCAAAGACACAGCTAGGAGTCCTGTGGGAAAGGCTTGGTCCATTATCAGAAATAACTGACACACCCTCAAAACTCCAGGGATTGCTCAGAAGGTGATTCTGCGGCAGATGAACTGTCTTGTGGGTGAAGGAAATGGATGTTTCAAAGAGGTTCTTATCTCTCCTAAAGCCACTGAAGGTGTGTGTTCTTGGCTATACTCTATTGTTGGCATCTAACTATTATATTCGACTGAAGAAACCTAAAACATATTAAAAGGTAAGTTGACCAGTAGTGATGCTACTAAAGACCTGTTTTTTTTTTTCTTTTAATTTTTAAAGATCACTTATTTATTTATTTATTTATTTATTTATTTTTTGTAGGACCGGGGTTTGAACTCACGACCTTACGCTTGCCAGGCAGGCGCCTGTGCCACAGAACTATCTCCCCAGCCCCAAAATCATTTATTTATTTATTTATTTTTGTCTCTCTCTTTTTTTTTTTTTTTTTTTTTTTTTTTTTTTTTTTTTTTTTTTTTTTTTTTTTTTTTTTTTTTTTTTTTTTTTTTTTTTTTTTTTTGCAGAACTGGGGATTGAACTGAGGTCCTTGCGCTTGCCAGGCAAGCACTTATTCTACTGAGCTATCGCCCCAGCCCCTTATTTATTTATTTATTTATTTGGTACCGGGTCTTGGACTCATAGTGATCCTCGTGTCTCAGCCTCCCCAGCCCTGGGATTACAGGCATGTGCTACCACGCCTGGTTTAGCACTGTTTTTTCAAACTGCTGATGGATCAGGAGTTTACAATCCACCAATGAATCATCATTTGTGTGTAGTATCACAGATTACAATAAGCTTTTAAGAAAAAGACAGATTAGATTTAAATAGAATAGTAAACTATGTGCCGACTGGGTTTGGATAACAAAGTTCTTTGTGAGTTGTGATCAACCAATTTTCTAAAATGCATAATTTAGTAATGTGCAGGTTTACTGCATAAAGACCATAGTCTGCATAAAGAAGTATTGCATTATCCAAAATAATTTAGTAGTAAAGAATTTTAGATGTATACTTTTCTTTTATATCATTATTAATAAATGTTTTGTATTATGAAATTTGAATTTTAAAATAACAGTGCCATCTGGTGGTTATTTTGAGCATATGTTTTTTAGTTCCCTTTGGTAGGTACAGTACCTGTTACATGCATGTGGATGGCCAGTAGCTAGTGTCTATGTTTAACTGGAGAAGTGGTCAAACTCTTTTCTAAATCTGACACACCATTTTACGTTTCCTCCAGTAACATACAAGCAATGTCTCCATATCCTGGACAACACTTGTTCTTCTCTGCCTTTTGTAGCCATGCTAGTAAGTGTAAGGTAGAATCACATCGTAGTTTTGTTTTTTAGTATTCGGAATTGAATCCAGAACCTTTGCACTAGATATACACACTGAGCCTTTTTGAATTTTTTGAGATAGAGTCTACCTAAGTGTTAAGTTGTCTATGCTTGGCTTAAATTTATGGTCTTTCTACCTGAGCTTTCCATGGAGCCCTCATGGTCTTGATTTGTAGATCCTCAGTCAGTAATGTTATTGATTGCTTTTGCCTGTGTTATTTGGCTATTTTTTGTTTGTTTGTTTGTTTTTGTCTTTTTTGAGACAGGGTCTTGCTATGCAGTTCAGGCTGGCCTTGAGCTCACTTTTGAAGTCCAGGCTGGTCTCAAACTCACATCAATCCTCCTGCCTCAGCTTCCCAAGTGCTGATATTACAGGCTTGCGCCACCATGCTCCGCTGATATTTGGCTAGTAACATGTCCTTTTCATTCATTTGTTTGTGAACTATTTATTCAGATGTTTTACCTTTTTTTTTTTTTTTTTTTTTTTTGTGAGACAGGACTCATTGGGTTGCCCAGACTGGTCCTATGCTCCTAGACTCAACTGCTCCTCCTGCCTCACACTAGAAGTAGTAGGAATAATACACTCCTTGCCCATTTAAAAAATATTTTATTTATTTATTCATGTATTTATTTAGTACAGGGTCTTGCTATGCAGCTGAGATCCTCCTGTCTCCGCTTCCCCAGTGCTGAAATTATAGGCGCATGCCACAACACCCGGTTTCTGTGGCCAACAGAGCACTCGATACTGGAGATCAAACCTAGGTTCTTGAACTTTCCAGGCAGGCACTTAGGCCACTGAGCTGTCTCCCCAGCCCTTCCTTGCCCATTTTTGACTTGGGTTGTCTTTCTATTGCTGTGTTGAAAAGCTCTGTATATACTGCATATTTGACCTCTATAGTTGTCTTTCCTTCTATTGTTCAGATTTTTTTTTTTTACCTTCTTGATAATGTCCTTTGATGCACAAAAGTTTTAATTCTGTGAAAGTCCAATTTATCTTTTATTTTTACTTGGTTCTTTGGGCTCTTGGCATCACATAGGAACCCATTGCTAAATCCAAAATCATGAAGATTTGTCTTTTTTTTCTTTTTCTCTATAATAAAGATTGAACTTGGGGTCTTCTTATTAAGATACCTATGCTTTTTTTCTTTGAGACCATATTTCTTCATTTTTATTTTTATTTTTTTTAGACCATATTTCTTTAAATCATTTAATTGCTCAGGCTGGGCTTGAACTCTTAATCTTCCTGCCTTAGTCTTCCATATTGCTAGAATTACAGGCATGCACCCATGATGTGAAGGTTTATCTTGACATTTTGTTCTATGATCCATTTTGTGGTTTTGTTTTGTTTTGTTTTTCCTTTTGAGATAGGGTCTTGCTATGCAGTTCAGTCTGGCCTTGGGCTCACTTTTGTAGCCCAGGCTGGTCTCAAACTCACACTGATCTTCCTGCTTGAGCCTCCCAAGTGCTGGGATTACAGGTGTGCACCACCACACCTGGCTAATTTTCATTTTTAGAACCTCAAAATTTTATTTTTTATTTAAATTTGTTTTTTTTAAAAAAAGAGTACAACAAATAGTAAAAAAATTATAAATGATACAGAATTTCACTAAGCAAAATGATAGGAAATCAACAATGGTAGTTAATTATCCAAGCTAGCCTATGTGTAGGCTATTTCTTTTTCCCTTCTTTTATCTTCTCCTTTTGCTTATCCTAATTGTTCCTTCCCTTTGAACAGTTTCTTTCCCTTTCACAGTATCCTTTGTACCTTTCAGATCCTATTTATTCTTTCAGGTTCTTACATGAGGGAAATAATCTGATGTTTACACATGTGGCTCTCATTTATTTCACTTATGAGTCTGGTCTCAAGTTATGTCCATTTATCTATAAAAGTCTCGAGTTTATCTTTTTTTAAAAAATTTTATTTAGTACAGGGTCTACAGGGTCTCACTAGACAGATTGGATTCATAGTGATCCTTTTGTTTTCAACCTCCCAAGTGCTGGGATTACAGCCACCACGCCCAGTCTTAGTCACCATCTCAGTGTGCCCTGGAGGAGGGACCGGCATGGCACACCGAGTTTATCTAATAGCTGAATAATACTGCATTATATAAAAATGATACATTTTTTTATCTGTTCCTCAGTTCATGGGCATGTGGATTTTCAACATATAGCTATGACAAATTGAACTACTATAAACATGGGTACACATATATCACTGTGGTATATTTTCAGTTCTTTTGGCTAAACACCTCCGTGGGGAATAGCTGGGTCAAATGGGACCTCCAATTCTAGTTTTTTCTTTTTGTGCCCCCTGACCAAATTATAGTTTTTTGAGGAATCTCCACACTGATTTTCATAGTGATTGTATCAGTCTGCACTCCCATCAGCAGTAGAAAAGGGTTCCTTTTCTTCCATAGCCCTTCCATTTGATATTGATTGGCTTCTTTTTTATTTATTTATTTTATTTTTTATTTGTGGGACCGGGTTTCAAACTCATGACCTTGCACTTGCCAGCCAGTCACTTGTGCCACGGAGCTATCTCCCCAGCCCCTCTTTTTTATTTTTTTAATATTTATTTATTTATTTATTTATTTGTTTCCTTGTTGTGTTTGTTTGTTTCTTTATTTATTTATTTTGTGGCTGGCTCAGCTTGCCCTGGTGGTGGTGCTGGCGCAGCATGTGGTGCCGGGGATCGAACCGCAGTCCCTGCAGTTGCCTGAGCCTTCCTATGCAGGCGCTTTAGACCACTGAACCATCTCGCCGGCCCTCTTTTTTATTTTTTTTTAATTACAATTTTATTTTATTTTGAAGAGTAAAAACAAAAGCAAGAACAAAGATCAGAAACAAAGACATAGACAGGGTAACATACAATAATACATATGCTGAAGATTTTCAAAACAAGGATAGCAGATTAATAATCATTGATATAATATCTATTTTTGTCATCAAATCTGTTGTTCAGATTAACAGATATAGTTATGAAAGATTGGGCATAAGACTGAATGTTACTGCTTGCTTTCAAGAAATCTTAAATTTTTGTTACCTTTTTTTGTTACCTTTTTTATTACCTTTTAAAAAAGAATTTATTTGAAAGAGAGTAATTGATATGACATTAGGAATGGTATACATTGAGAAGACCAAGATGACAGGTATTCAGTCATGGCTTTTATATTACACATTGCTGTGCTCTATGTAGTTTCTTAGTTCACAGATATCAGCTTGCAGAATTAGTTAAGGTGAAAACCCTGCACATTAACTGCTATTTT
>PVKN010017266.1:0-17425 GCA_004027915.1 Capromys pilorides | reverse complement strand
AATTGAAGCTTTATAAGATTAAATAACTTCATTTGTCAGCATGCCCCAGCATTCTAAAACTGAAGCTGTAAGTTCCAGGCAATCGTGATTGTGAGTTTCCTGTTTTAGTCTCAGTGACAAACACAGAACAGGCTTATAATAAATGTATAAATAAGGATTAAATAAACGAATCTAACTTCTAACTTCATGCACTTTACACAATATTATATTTCCTCTGAGATCACCTTGGGTAAAAATAATAATTATATTTATTAGTGATACATAATGTAATGAATATGTGTCAGGAATATATATAATGTAAATAATTACATTATAATAGTCTGTTCAGAGTCTGTTCAGAGATGGTTCCTTGCTTAGGAAGTTCAACTTATGACGTTCTTCAACTCTTGAGTGGCACAAAAGTGATGCACAATGCATAGAAACTGTACTTTAATCTTTGGATTTTTCTTTTCTCCTGGCCTAGTGATATGTGGTGGGACACTCACATGATGAGAGGTAGTGGCAGCAAGTGGAAGCCCCCTATCACCCTCATAATCACAACAGAGAATAAGCAGTACTCAGCGGAGCTCCAGGCTGCTAAACTATGATTTGTAGGTTAGGGTTATTAAATGCAGTTTCAACATGCAATGTCTTCAATTCATGGTACATTTATTGGGACACATCCTTATGGTAACTGTAGGGTCATTCATATTTTTATGTGTTGATGATAAGAGATGATTTGGAGAATATGGATAAGTCATCAAATATATGGGTTAAGCTCAGCATTTTGTCTGACTGCCAGCATGTTGTTGGAGATACCAAACAGACCTAGTATTTCTGAAATACTTTTTTCTCAGATAACAATATACAAAATGTAATTCCGGGAGTATCAAATTATTTCACATATTCTCTTGTCAGTATATTTAGTTATTGATGTTTACAGTGATAAAAATATACTTTCATCAAATTCCAACAGAAATCACTGAAGGGAAAGAAGGAGTCAGATACCAATGCTATAAATATCATGTTTAGGGGAAGTTCACTCCAGTTTTACCCATTCAATTGTTAATTATCCCATATTTCTTTAGCTTTGGAATTATAACTCCAATGATTCCTTTATCACCTAAGAAATATCAAAAGATTATCAATTTCCATTGACTTTCAAGTCCTTTAAAGTGGAAAAACACTTTTTTTAAAAAAATCCATGGAAACGCTAGCCAATAATTACTAGAGAAAATGGCTGCATTGATTCACAACAATGATTTCTGTTAGCTTAGCAAATACAGTTTGGGGTCAATTACCAGATAGTAGTTTTTCTTTCAGAGCTTATCAACACCCTGGTATTTAGAAAACTGAAAGAATGTGTGCTATTCAACTTGTAGCCATGATTAGGCAGTAAGCTACTTTAAGTAAATATATAAAAAGCTGGCTCCAGAGACCAGCAGAGACATCAGAGCTTCTGGTCTGAATAGTGTCTTTCTGTTAAAGGTGTGTTTGAATGTTTAAAACAAATTTAAAAATGCTGTTTGAAGAACTGTATATAGAAATCCCTGGTTTTATAAATTTCAGAATTGTATGAGCCAAATACAACATTTACACCAGAGATTGGTAAATTCTTCTTGAGTTATGGATTGCTTTCTGATTCTGATAAATATTAAGTACCTACCTTCCAAAAATGAAAAGATACACAAACTTTTATGTGCAATCTGAGAGGGTTCTCTAGCCCCAAAATCTCACTCATGTTAGTTAAAAGTATAAATATCACTTGCATTTTTAGCCTACAAACTTATTAGGACTTTAATTGGTATATAAAGTGTTATTTATTTGGCTGTTGTCCTACTTAACTATTTTTGCAATTTCCTTGACCTATTTATAAATGACCAGAAATCTTAATGATATGCTATTTTGGGAAAACTACTTAAACAGTGTGGCATATGACACCATGCCAGTTTTTCCAGTCTTTTCTCTTTCCAATTGCATGGTAGATTGCGCTGCTCATGTATACTGTGGCTTGCACAAGGTTGTGTTTTTTCTAGTGTATGTTTCTTCTGGAAACTTAAGGCCATATTTGGGAAGCAAGAAATGCTAGAGTGGAATGTGGCAAAGTGCTTTGAAGCACCACTCCTATCTTTCCCATCCGATTTTGGTACTATGTAGAGTAACTGTGATTTGCCTTTCCTAGGCAGTTGACAATTATTAAGTAGACCTTTGTTGCGCAAAGAGCTTATAAAATATGTGCTTATGACCTCACACACTCAGTTGTAGACAGGAGAGCTGGCACTGAAATAGTCAGCAAACTAAGAAAATACTGGATTACTCAGTGTGGACACAGAGGAGAAAGACACACTGATGTGTGGTGAAGTGGGAAGACATTTGTTACTATCTGCCCAGATAGTAATAAAATGCCCTGGGCTCTTTGCTTTTAATTTCAAACCTTGGCAACTTAAAATATACTGTAAGATTTTGAGTATCATGACAGCCATCAGGCTATCATTTGCTGGACTTAGTAGAATGATATCTGACATTCATCACATGAATTGTTTTGGATTCTGTTACATAAACTGAAACATGTTTACATGGTGCCAATAATAATTCAAAGTATGCAGGTTCTTTCATGTGCATGTCAGATTCATACACATGTATAATTTCCTTTGATTTTTATAAAAAGTTAGAAATTGAGAAGCTTTATATATGAGATTTCATGGAAATTAAGCAAGGAAAGGAAATAATCATAAAATTAATTTTTTCTCTGACTTCAACAACCTGAGCAGAATTTGAAGTCTGGATAACTCTAATGCCCAAGAAAGTGCAGGAGAAAAAAATTTCTACTTACCTTTTCTCAGGAAAGAACTTTTAAAAATACTTTAAATCCTTTTTCTGTGGAACTAAACACCATTTCCCTCAAAAAAAAAAAAAATACTAATTTAATTTTCTAAGTTTCTACTAAAGTTCTGGTCCTTTGTGTCATTTATTTCAGTTAATACATAAAACAGCTCAATAAGGGAGATGGTACAAGTTTATTGTCATAGATTACTAAACTAAAGCAGGAACTGGCCCGATAGCTCAGCAGACTAAAGTGTATGCTTAGGCAGAGGGCAGCTGCTGGAGTTTAATACCCAGCGCGCCGTCAGCCCCACCCCTGGGGCACGCTGAGAGGGCAATTGAGACTTGGCATGGTGGTATGCACCTGTAATCCCAGTGTTTGGGAGGCTGAAAACAGGAGGATAACTACAAGTCCCATCTACATAGGGACAACCTGTAGACCCCCTGCCAAACTCATAAAAAATAAAAATAAGAATAAGTGAAAATAAACTAAAGCTGAAGGAAGCAAATGGCCTCTTCAGGTCATATGACTTTGTACTGTCCCTGACAAAAACTAGGACATTGCACCATCTCCCTGAAATGCCCCTTTCACATTCCCAAGGCTCTAGTCAAGTCAAGGGGATGCTACAAGCAGACAGGGAACAACATATACAACTGAATGTTATCTAAAGGACACTGTGAACTGGGAGAACTAGGCTTACCTGCAGAAGGTCCCTTCTTGCCTATGTGCTAAGTCAGTCACTCCTTGAAATGCTGGTCCTACAGTGGAACCGACAAAGCTAATGGCATCCCTCCTATAAATTGATAAAACCCCTACTAGTGCTAACTTGCGCCTGAGTGACTCATCTAACTGGCTACCCGTGAACCTGCCTGATGATGCACTTATCAAGTGTACATTCCACATGGATGCTGTTAGGTAGTGCTGATGCTAAGTATACACCTTGTGTGGAATTTTGCTAGACAGTGCTTTTTCTGAGTATGCACAGCCCATAGGATTCCCCCGAGAGGTGCTGTTGAAGAGTAAATGTACCTCACAGACTTCCCAGAAAGTGCTGGTGGACCTATCTGTGCTTCTTGTGCACGCTTCCTCACTAATATATCATATTTAACCTTTTGCTTCCCTGTTAATAACTCTTAGTAAATCACGTCTCACAAATTATCTCTGGGTGCTAATGTTAGCCTCTCCACAATCTATCCCACCACCCTAGCACAACTGGACTTGGACACAATAGACTGTTAAGAGGCAAACCTATAATTTCAAACTCTCTCTACTTGTGTTTTCCATAGAGGAACACATTGCCTCTCTTAAGAGCAAAAATCTCTAGATAGTGTCTCTAAATTAAGACCCTCTACTGCCTTCCTGGTCACAGATTATTTCTGTAGCAGGCAGAAACCCCAGCAGATTCATCTGTGTAGAGTTTGCTGGCCTAGGAACTGTGTTCTTAGTGTTTCTCATATCCCCATCAGTAATATGGATTTAGGCTATACAGTGATTAGTTGTGTAATATTTAGAAACATATATAATCATCCTAATACTTTCCTCAGTTGCAGAAATGGAGTGTTATGGAGCTCACAGAATTCTATAAGTTTCTTTAATAGCTTTAATGAAACATAATATACACACAGAAAGTCACTCAATGTAGATATACCATTACATAAGGTGAACACAAGTATTTAGTTGGACAACTGCCACTATAGTCTATTTTTAGAGCATTCCATTTTCCCCTAAACACTGTAGAGTGCTTTTCACAGTCAGTCCCCTGCCCTAACTTTGGTCTGAGCAACTAGTCAGATGCTTTCTGTCACAATGAACTTAACATTTCATAAATACCATATAAATTGGAATATACATTATGGTTTTATTGTCTACTAGCCTTCACATGGCATGGTATTTTATATTTCATTCATATTTTGAGGCTTTTATCAGTAATTTAATCCCTTTTATTGCTGAGTAATAATCTGTTGTTATAGATAAGCTACATTCTGTTTGTCATTTTGTTCTATGCTGCGTTTTGCTTACCAGTTTATGGGCATTTGAATTGTTTCCACTTTTTGCTATCATGGATAATGCTACTGTAAATATTAATCACAGTGATGTAGAAATACACTAGGATTTCTCTTGAGTAAGTACCTAAAAGTAGAGTTGCTTTGCCATGTGAAGCATATAAATTAAATAGTACCAGATTTTGTCAAGCTGTTCAAAATAACTTTTTCATTTTTATTTTTCACCATATTTATGCCCTCACAACAATGGTTGTTGTTAATCTTTTTGATAGTTTCTATTCTAATGGATATGTACTGGTTTCTCAGCATCATTTTAATTTTCGTTTCCCTAATGATCAATAATTTTGAGCTTCATTATATGTGCTTTTATGTATATTTGTACATGTTTTGTGTCCATTCAAAATATATCTTTTTTTTTTCTTTTTGTATTTTAGGGAAGGGTCTACAGGGTGTTCAGGGTCTCACTACTAGATCAGACTTGCAGTGATCCACCTGTTTACAGCCTCCCAAGAGCTGAGATTACAGGCATGCACCACTACACCCAGTCTCAATTGCCATCTCAGCACACTCCAGGAGTGGGGAGGGCACAACAGGCCTGGGGATCAAACCCGCAGCCTCTGTGCCTGCTTGTGGGCACTTTAACAAATTACATCTTTGTAAGTAGTGTTTAAATTATATATCTTCTCTTGTAACTTGTTTTGTAGCTCAACATATGGTTATCCTGGTAAATATCCCATGTGCAATTCAAAACATGAAATTCTGTCTTATAAACCATTTTCTATATGCCAAGTTGGTTGATAGTATTATTCAAATTATCTCTTATCTTAGTTAAGTTTCGTCTTCAAAATATCTGATATCCAAAATTGAAGAAGAAAGGTGTATTTCACCTACAAATGGTGATGGTTTGTAGAGGTTTCAGTCCATCATCAACTCATTCTAAGGCAGCGCATATAGCAGAAGGGCATCACAGGGGAGGAACAATCCCGGGCAGGCTGAGTAGAAGGCAGTGGGAGCACACCCCGCAGCCTGCCTGCCGTGTTTCATCTTTATTCCATTCAGGCCACGTGCTGCCCACACCCAGAGCTGTGCTCACCACAGGTTATCCCTCACCCTTAATCCTAGGGTCACACATTCAGTCACCCACATCCATAAAGCCCCACCTATGAGCACGTGAAGCTTGGCGGGAATGCGAGGATGGCCAGACACAAGCCAGACCATCTCTATTCTGCTTTTTCTTTATTTATTTTACCAATTACTGAGTAAAGAGTTGAAATCTCTAATAATAAAGTATTGGTTTATCTACTTTTAATTTGGGAGAAATTTGCTTTATGTACTCTACAGTTCTGTTGTTAGATACCATACACTTTTATTTTCTTGCTATATTGACCCTTTGAAAATTGTATGCTATACTATTTTTTATCCAGCATTTACTTCACTTGCACCCTATGTTGTCCACTTTCGTTGTCCTGTGTTGATGTTTACCTAGTACATTCTTCATTTTTTTTAATGCATTTGGTTGTTACAGGGTCTTACTATGTGGTTCTGACTCCGTATTACTCCCATTTTCAACCTCCCCAGCGCTAGGATTATGGGCATACACCACTGCATCTGCAATTAGTACATTCTTTATACCTTTTAATTTTCAATCTTTGTGTTTCTAATTTAAAGTATATTTTTATAGACCTGGCTCTTTACACACCTGGCTGTTGCTTTTTAAATCAATTCCTATTGATTGAAGTGTTCAGTCCATTTGTGTTAATGTAATTTTCTACCTTGTTAGATTTAGTTCTGACATTTCACTGTGTTTGTAACTTACATTTCAAGTTCTTAACCTTTTTGCTTAGGGAAATATGGATGTTTTGTATTATCATATAGTTCCATGTGTTCACTTTTCTGTTAGTCAGTTTTCCTACTGCTGAACAAAATACCTAACACCTGTAACTCAGAGGAGAGGTTTAGTAAGCTTGTGATTTCAGAGGAGTCAGCCCATAGTTGGGTGCCTCAAAGCAGGAATATCCTGGCAGAAGGGCACAGTGAAGCAGATCGACTGAATTCAGGAAGGCTGCAAAGCAGCACAGGGAAACAGTAGCAGACAGAAAGATGTCACGGCCCATGGACCACATACAACACCCAAGGACACACTCCTATGACCCACCCAGTACCATCCAGGTGTGCACTTTGTCACCTATGCAGCTCCCAAGCCAGTCAAGTTGACAGTTAAGGTAAATTATCCCAACTTTTATTTTGCAATTGTGTTATATTTCATATATGGAAAGCTTTAAGTCCAATAATACAATTTCATTTTTCTTTTACCAGCCATATCTTTTTAAAAATAATAAAAAGAAATATGTGTACATGAGTTGAAGTCTGTATATGTATGCATATGTGTGTGTTTATACATATCTGCATATGTATTTACATATTCATACCCATAAGGTTTATACGTATTTTCACATTTCTGATATTTAGCATTTCTTCTTTGGGATCTGAGTAGCTTGTCAGATTCTTAGAGTGCGGGTCCATAAGCGGTTAATTTTTTTTTCTGTTTTTATTTATCTATAGGTGCTTTTCTTGATTGACATTTTTTTCTTTCAGCACTCTGAACATGCCATTGTAATCTCTTATAACCTCCATTGTTCCTAATGAGAAGCTCACTATTATTCATATCATGCTTCCCTATAAGCAATGAGCCCTTTTTATTTTACTGCTTCCAAAATATTCTCATTATCTTTGACTTCAAGATATTTGAATTGTATAATGTTAGCACATTTCCTTTGTTTTTTCTGGTCATGGGTTTCTTCATTTAGGAAGTTAATATTCTTCAAATGTTGGTATGTTTGATTCATTATTTCCTCTAATTTTTCTCTGACCTTTTCTCTCTACTGCTAAGATTTTACATCTGTGTCTCAACGACTGATGTTGAACAAAGGCCTCTGACCTTTGAGGCCCTGTTATCATCTCAAATTTGCTTGAAATGGGATTTTATCTAGGGTATTTTTCATTTCACTTAGTACACTATTTATACCTTTTTTGGTTTCCATCTCTTTTAATAGTCTTATTTATTAAACAAATTATTGCTAATAATTATTTTAATTCATTGAATATAATTTTCTTTTAATGTTAAATATTTAACTGTCAAATCCATCAGCTGACCTCATGCAAAGTCCATATGTAGTCAGAACTTGTTTTACTTTTTTTACTTTAGTAAAATGCTGAGTTTATTGCACATGTATATTTGTCTCCCTGCCATCTCCATGTCTGACCACCTACTATTATGTCTTATCGTAGAGTCCCATACATACTTAAAACCAAGTAAAGGGTGGAATTCCATCTTTAAAACTAAATAGGCATTTCAGAAAACACATTCTTGGCAATGGGGCCTGTAAAACATTTATCAAATACAGTAGGGAAAGTTCTCATTTTGCATTATAAAAAGGATAGCCAAATAGCCAACTGTTACAGAAATGAAAGAAGACATTGTTTAAACTGTTTTCTTAAAGAGACTTCCTCCACTGCCAGAGATCTTGAATAGCCTCCTGGTAGTGATCCAGAAGCAATTCTTCACATAACTGATGAATTTGGTTTCCACTTTGGGAAGAGAACCACCTTTTTCTATACTTGCTTGCATTTTTGCTTTAGTGTCTTCTACAGAACTAGATCCTTCAGGTGTTTTAGGAGTCTTTTCCTGTTTCTTGAAGGATTCCTTCCCTTTTGATCATGGCATTGATGATTTTGAGTCTTTTCCATTCTGGTTTGATTTTTGTGCATTTTTGGTTGGAGTATTTCATATTGATTTCTTCATTGGAACTTTCTCTTCAGTTTCTTCATCATCAAAATCGTCACTATCATCCTCATCATCTTCATCCTCAGTGTCTTCATCAGCAGCTACTTTTACTTTTTTCTGTGGAAACTTGCTGCCACCGCCAAGGGCAAATTGCTTGCCAGATATACCTAAGAGTTTTACATCTTCTTCCTCTTCCTCTTCTGACTCTGCATCTTCTTTCACAACTACTCAATGCTGTCCACTAATATGCACAGGCCCTGAACCATACTTCAACCTTAAGACTACAGGTGGTAAAGTTTCAAGGCCCCCAAGGGAAACCATTGGCTGTACAGACATTTTCAAAGTTTCCAGTATTACTTCAATTGGACTAACTTCATAATTCATAGCCTTTGCTTCAATAATGTGCAATCCATCCTTTTTGCACCAGCCTCTAAACTGACCATTCATGACAACTGGTGCTCATTTTCATCATTATCCACCTTAAAGTGATAATCTTTGTCAGCCTTTAGTTCACAACTGAAGAGATACTTCTGGGGCCTCGGGGGGCTTATGTCCATATTCACTGAATCTTCCATGGAGTGGTGGTGCACACTTAGGTGGGAGAGAATGCAGACACAAATGAATGAGTACTGTTCTACAGAACAGATGTGCAGGACAGAATCACACCAGGACAGCACTTATTTTATAAGTCATATATTTCTGTTTTGTTTCACCTTTCATAATTTTTTTTGTTAAAAATAGATAATACTTTAAGGAGACTCAACTTTGCTTTGTTCTTTGAGAGCTGTTGAGGTTTTTGCTGATATTAAGTTGCCAGAAATCAAACTGAAATCTCCAGCTTCCTGATGTTTCTCATTATTTTTTTGCCTGGATCTTGCCTATATTGTACATGCATCCTTTCACAATCAGTCACTGGTTTGAGCAGATGTTGTCCTCAGATATTTCAAGTTTGTAAGGCTTTGCTACTGTGTGGACTATAAGCCACAATCAGAGGTACAGCAGATTCACAATTCTCCCACCTTTGTATTCGCTGAAGTAACCAACAGGCATGCATAATTAAGCAATCGGCCAAGTATGTATAGGAAGTTTTTTATACCAGCCCTTCTCCAGCTCTCCTACACCTAGAATGCCTCTCAAAGTTCTAACTGCATTACCACATACTTCTGACAAAGTAGGGCCCCCAGCCAACAAATCTGCTGATCTCTGATCAAGTTGGATGAGAGGGACTGCTCTTAGATTTAAAAAGAAAAAAACTGCTCATTCATAATTGATGCAGTTGTAATTGTTATTAAAAATATTTCTCAAGCTATTGCCTACCTTTTATTTTCCAGTGTTCTGAAATAATCATATTTAATAATATTGTCCAGTGTGTAGTTCTCCATGCAGAAGAATCATCCTCATATTATTATTAGAAATAAAATCCATATGACTATTTTAAATATGCAAAGAAATAACATATATAAGATTTTTAGATACAAATTTTTAGCTGTCACATAGTAGGTAGTCACTGAATGGTAGCCATTGCTGTTGCTATTACCTTGTAGCTTTTGAATCCCTCATCTGATCCTAAGTATTACTCAATCATTTTCCCCTCTGGAGCAAGAACTTGAAAATTCCCTGGAAAGAATGCCATCTCATCAGCCCAGAGTGCCTATCATCTTCATCTCAACTCAGATTCAAAAATCCTCAGTTTTTGAAGTGTCATATAAAAACAGTATCATTTTCTTTGTTATTATGTGGAAAGGTCTAGAGAGCTTTACTTCAGAGAATAACTCAACATATGACCCTCTGGAGTCCTGTAGATATAACAAGTCCATTCTTTCATGAATGTTTATAAAGTTATCTAAATAATAATTCACCTACATCTGCCACTGTCTCTGTTAGTCAAAGATCTCAGAGAAGCAGATCTGATAGGATATATACAGAGATAAAGGAAAAGGCTACTATGTGAGAGTGGCTTACGTGATTACAAAGTCTGAGAAATCTCACTATTTAGCATCTAGAATATAGAGGTCCAAGCAAAATGACAATGCAGTTCAACTCCAAATTTGAAGATCTGAGAACTGAAAGAGCCAATGTATAAGCCCCAGTCCAAGTTCAAAGGCATGAGAGTCAACTGTGGTAGTGTCCAAAGAACAAGACAGACGCACCATCTCAAGCTGAGAGTGAAATTACTCTCCTTCACTTTTTTGTGCTATTAAGACTCTCAATGGATTAGATGATTCTCTGCTGTGCACTCACATTACTGAGAGTGATCTTAATCTATAGATTCAACTTTCAGTCTGTTGTGGAAATACTTCACTCTTTACCAACTACCTGGGCATCCTTTAGCCAAGTAAAGTTGACTCATGAAATTATTCATCAAAACACTGTCCCAAAAAACTTGGTATCTATATGCATTTCTTTAAACTATACTCCATTTCAAAATTAAGTATGACAAAATCATAATTCTACCTAATTGATACAACCATCCTACATACAACCAGAAACACACTAATCTCTTTACTAGAAGAGAAAGTTCTATATATTATTTATTCCATTTATCTTCTGCAAATACTTTCTTGGTCATGGTTCTTTTACATACAGAACATGAAACTCAGACTTTCATTTGTAAAAGGTCTGGGCCATTACTAGTCCTACCTGGATAACCTTAGTCACAGGGTATGGTAATATTAAGAGTTACCCAAGCCATTGCCTATATCCAGACACACTCTACTTTGTCTCTGTGACAGAATAATAGTCCAGTTTCTCTTTGGCAGTTAGAATCAATCAACGCAACCGACACTGTAGCACCTTGCTTTTTCTGCTAATTCCTAGGAATGAGGAATTTCAAGTGGCTGTGTATCATCTATATTCCAACTCAGTGTAGTCATTGTCTCCTGGTGTGAGCATTCTCCCCTCTAGAATTAATACCTCTAGGTCAGCCTAGCATAAAGTCATGGGTTTAATAACTCCAAGAAATTTTCTAATAGATCACTAGTGGATGGATAATAGATGTCACTTCCATTCCTATCCTTTGACTCCTAGATCTGTGAATTCTAGATATTGGAAAGATTGCACCAACTACTGAATACTGATTCAAATGATAGGCATAATCTTCTAAAGAACCCTGCTCCCAACTCTAAAAATATTACTATCCATCTGGCACTATAACAGTTTTCAAAATGTTATCCTCCCTTTTTCTGATGCTTGTTACTTCAGAATAGTAAACAATGTGATATGTCCATTAAGCTCCATGAACATTACCAATTTCCATGTTTTAGCTCTGAAGTAAGTTCTTTGGCCATAAGGAGTACCATCTTATGAGGAATATGATGACAGTAAGTAGTCGTTACATAACTAGTGGTAGTTTTGAGAAAAACATTACACATAGGGAAGGCAAATCTGTATTTAGAATAAGTGTTTATTCCATTAAGGCAAAGCCCTTGCACCTTCGATGATGGAAGTGGCTGAGTGTAATAAACTTGCCGCTAAATAGCTTGCTTATTGCTCTTGGGAATGGTGCAGCATCGAGAATTCAGTGCTGATCCTGGTTATAGACTGGGAACTCAGCAGTAGTCATAACCAGGTTGGCCTTCCAGAATGGCTGTCCATGTTTTGAGTCCCGTGCATAACCTTCATTCCTGTCACCATGACTACTTTGTTTATGAGTGCATGGGGCAATAACAGGAGTCCTGAGAAACATACTAACTGATATCTATAAAATTAGTCATCCTGTCCATATGATTATTAAAATCCTCTTCTGCTGAGTATACTCTTAAGATAGCATTCATATGGAATATAAACATTTGTTTATCTTCTGCCATTCAGAAAAATCTGTCTATATGCTTCTTCCCCAGATGTTTCTATCCCCAATTTCCAAATCATGTTCCTGCCAAACCATTACCTATAGCACATAATTTAATGTATAATTACACCTCTAGCCACTTTGCCCCAAATAAATTACTCAGTGTTCTGTTCAACATTCTTCCCACCAAGAGGACTTCCTTTCACTCCTGTCCTTCAGTAGTGTCCCAGAAAAGGCCTGCTTTGCTGCCAGCTGTCCACTTTCAGCTGGTGCTTATGTATGGTCTAGAGTCATCTGTAAAGAAGGCCTAAATTTTCTTTTGTCAATTGACCATAGGAAAGTCCCACCAAGAAGTCATGTACAGTTGAGAGGGAGAAAGTAGTATAGAAGGAGTAGGACCTGTGCACTTCTGGGACACTTCTTCAAGTACTATACTGTGCCTTCAATGTCTGCTTAAGTATAATTTATAGATGTCATTTTCTTTTGGTGAAAGAGTGCCATGTGCAGACCCAACTCTATGGTCATCTAACACCAAATTCATGATGAGCAGTTCAGGATGTACACAGCCTCACTGCCCATAATAAAGTGTCGATATACTGGGCCTTAGCAGGCCAAAGGTTGTTTTTCAAAGGAAAAGTAGTTATCTACACATGATGGTAGGACTTTGTTCTAAATATTGAAGATCTATGTCATGACCTATAATGACCCGCCAAATGCTCAAAGAGACTGTCTATCTGCTATTGACACTTCAAGCACCAATGAATCATACGCCTCAAGGGCAGAACAGCTTGCACAGCATCCTGAACCTGTTGCATAGCCTTCTCTCATCTTGTGTACCACACAGAACTAGCAGCTTTTTGGGTCGCCCAGGAAATAGGCCAAAGCAAACACACCCCAGGGAGGAATATGTTGCCACCAAAATGCAAACAGACCCATTAAGCATTGTACCACTTTGTTCATTGTAGAGGGAGCTAAATTCAGCAATTTGTGCTTCACCTTAAAGGGCTCCATCTCAACAAGCTCCACACCTCTAGACCCTTAGACAGTTTACCAAAGTAGAAGCCTCTGAATTTTATTCAGATTTATTTCCCACTCTGACTTGCAAATTGATTACAGTAAGTTTAGAGTACTTGATGCTTTCTGTTTCTTTTTTCACTGGTTGACTTCTAAATTAAAGAATTTATTTCTCATAGTGCTCTATACAGAGGAGTTCTATGTTAAAGGGCCAACAGAGCTGATATCCAGTGAGCACCTTCTTCCTAGATTATGGATATACATCTTCTTCTGTCCGTACAGGGAACAACAGCAAAGGAGGTTCCTCACATCCTTACAAAGGCATAAACCCATTTATGGAGGCTTTGTGAGTTTCTCATTGCTTCTCAAATGCTCCACCTCCTAATGCCATCAACTTAGGGGTTAAGATTTCAATACAAAATTTGAGGGGACACAAACTTTGTTTTTTTCAGCAACATCCATTCAACAAATGATTTTTGTGTAGTGCAGATAATTGAATCTATGACCTTGTATATGATAGGCAGGTACTTTATTACTGAGATCTTCAGTAAATAATTGTTGACATTTTCAATATGCTAGGCCTCTTCTTTCATCTTCTCCTATGTTCCGAAAGTAAACTGGAGATCTGATTCAAGAGTGTGTCAATCTCAATGAGTTAGAAGTGTCCAGTTTTCAATAGTAGTTTATGAAATATGTGATTGAAAGTAGCCTTAATTAAGTTTATTTGTTTGCCCAAAGATATTTGCATGGAAAAAACTGTAATAATAGCTTCCAGTATCCTACTGCTTATTTCCTAAGATGCTACAAAATGAAGTAACAGTGATCTTGGAACACACATTTTACTAATACTGAGTGGAAAGCAGGAAGAAGTTCATTTCATATCTCTCTCCTACTTAGGGCCAGTCCTTCCACATTCGCTAGTGCCGCGATGCTGTAGTGACCTTAGTAACTAGCAATGGGTATTAACAAGAGATGGTGCTATTCTGAGGCATTGCTGGAATTTTATTCAGGTTTCTCTTCCTATTTGTATGACATCTCCTGCTACTGCCGATTGGACCATGGGTTGGGTCTTCCTAATTGGTATAATCTTAATCCTTTACAACTCTACATTTGTCAGCTTACAATGGCTACATGTGAACTACTTTTGAGTTATTGATTTATACAAATCATTTGTGCCTCAATTTGCAGCAGAGGTCAACATTTTGACAGAGATCTATAATTCAATGATGAAGAAATTAACTTTCCATTAACAGGACCATGTTGCCTATTACCACTAAATTGAGTTAAAAATTCCTATGTGATAACAGCTTTAACGAAAATTTTCCAGCATGTTCACTTTTTAAATAACATAGTTAAAGAAGACATGATTTATGCATTATAAATTATAAAAAGAAATGTAAGCCTTACTGTTAACAAATCTTAATTGGAAAAAAATTGTTTACTGTTAGCATTAAAATGCTTTAGAGAGAACTTTCAATAAAATAATATAGTGGTGCAATATATTGTGTTAGATTTACGAAAAGAAATTATGTTTCAACAGCTGTCAGCACATAGTTCACACTTCAACAAGTGAAACACGTATTCATCACACTAAAGTTTCACCACTGTCTTGTTCTTTACATCTTTTTTCTTTCTGCACAGGCTACCCTAGAACAAAAATACCTTGTGTTAATTAAACAACTCTAGAATAATTTATAGGGAATTATTCTTTATTGAGGCCCAAAATATCTGGATTCTTACCAAACATTACTTGGAGTTGATTTTTAATTTATCAAGTCATGTTTTGATCTTAAACAGATAATTCTTGCAGGTGATACCCACCTCTAAAGTGGGCCTATAGCCTAAGCGTTCACTAGTTGTGCTACAAACCAATTCCCTGACTTCATTTCAGTGTTCCCCAGCTCTGTGTAGATAAATTACTGAGTGCATTAAAAAATATGTCTGTGAGGTTACTTGAGATATTCATAGTTTGAACCTGAGTACCAGAAAACATCACAGAAATAGATGAGGACCACTAAATGTTTGTTGCTTACAACAGGAGGATGGAAGCTAAGGCTGTTATGTTCCCACCATTCCTCAGTGCCAGGCTCTTTCCATCTATCTGCCATCTTCTCAGGCCTCAGATTCTCATCACAGATACTCTGTTCCAGTCAACTAATGAAAACGAAGGTGCATATAACTTCAAGGGCAGTTTCAGAGGTTATCACCTGCAAGAAGGCAGTTTCAGGAGCAAAGGCTAGCGGACTTATATGTTACTTCCACCCACATGCCATCCACCTCACTGTACACCAGGCCTCCTGGATTAACAGAGTGAAGAAAAAGTCTGTGGTATATCAAGGAAGAACAGAAAAACTATTGATGATAACTGCTAATCTTGTTCATAGGCATTAAGATTACACTTACAGAGTCAGGGAGATAGATCAACAGCATAAGTGCCTGCCTCACAAGGGCAAGATCCTGAGCTCAATCCACAGTGCTGAAAAAATAACAAAAAAGATTACACTTACCTAAATCTATAGCATGGGCTATTTGAACAGGAATATGGAGTGAATATGTTATTTCTAGAAACAAAAATATTTGGTTATTTCATGAATTATCCCCTTCCCTTTGTCTTACTAATTTTTCTTTTGTATTACTATTTGAAGGAAAATAAATACTTGCAATTACCAGAATATAGTTTTCAAGTTAATGTACAGGATTTTCCAGGCAATATCATTTAGTCGGACACTAACTGACAGTAGTTATGGACTGAGTACATGTCACATATCATTGTGTTTATTTTTTAAGAAACTAATTTTGTACACTAGTTCTATTATAACTAAACTTCAACTGTGATAACTGTGTGAGACAGTTATATAGTTAGCCTGCTATATCCATAGATTTTGTGTCTGTGGTTTCAACCTAACCTGAACAAAAACTATTTCAAAAGAAATGGCTTCTGGGGCTGGCAAGATAGCTTAGTGATCTAAAGCACCTGCTTAGGCAAGCTTAGACAAAGCAAGGGACCGCAGTCTGATCCCCCACCTTATATGCTGCTCCAGACCCACCCCAGGGCAGGCTGAGCAGGCCGCAAAAAAAAAAAAAAAAAAAAAAAGACACTGCTTCTCTACTGAACATTTACAGAGTTTTTTCATTGTCATTATTCCTTAAACAGTATAATATACAAATATTTCCACAACATTTACATTCTATCAGATATAAGTAGTTAAAAGATGATTTAAAGTGTATGAGAGGGTTGTATAGGTTATATATAAATACTACACCATCTTATATGAGAGACATAAGCATTTATGGATTTTGAGTCCTTGGGGGTCTTAGAATAATTATTTCATGAATACCAAGAAGAAACTATATTCACCATCCCAAGCTTGTATTCGCTGGCATTTTATTGTCTCCGCAATATATCTCATACTTGAATATGTGGTATTATATGCTCCCTGTAATCTTTCCAAAAGTCAAATATGTACTAAAGTTGAAATTTGAATAAAAGAAACTTACTCAGTTTTTCTGATTTACATTTTTAACTATATAATTTTTTTCCTAATTCTTCCTTTTTTAAATGTTATTATCTAACATTTCCTCTTCTGTGTACTATGTCAGATCCTCTTTCAGGTTAATATAATTGTTTAAATGGATTTGAGAAATTAATGTAGTTTTCAAGTCAATGTACGAAGTTTTATCTTTTATGCTACATGTTTTAGAATTTCTGACTCTTAAATGCTAATATTTCTTGACATAGTATGTGTGGATTGAATAACAGTCCTTTGAATGAACACTTAAGTGGTACCCACATCAAAAGTGATTACTCTTAAATGATATGCCTGCATCAAATGTTATAGAATTTGTTCAACATTGAGCACCTATGAAATACAATGATGAATAATACCCAATTGCTTTATTTAAGAAGTGCATATTCAAAATTTTGAGTGGGTTTGCATGGTATTTATATGAATTTTCCCCTAACTTGTGACATAGATATGGAAGTAACTTCTAAAATGAAAGGTTATGGAAATTGAGTCTTTGGTGATTTTTAA
>PVKN010017265.1:0-12189 GCA_004027915.1 Capromys pilorides | reverse complement strand
TTTTAGAGCTGGCTGAAAGTTTGTGACTGACTCGAAGTGCAATGCTGGGAATTAAGGGTGCTGGGATTGGGGGTGATTGCTGGATCGGTCCACTGATTAGACTGGCACCACCCTAATGCCAGCAGTCTGGATAAAAGGGAGTCTTACTTCTCTGTTGTCTTAGTGGCTGTTTTGCTGTCTTCTGCTGTCATGAACTGTGGCCGCTCGGCCATGTGCTACCCCGCCTTGCAACCATCTGATTACAGACTGAAACCTCTACAAACTGTGACTTAAACCTTTCCTCTCTTAACTTCCGGTGTTGAGTATTTTGTCTCAGTAACAGGAAAAAATGTAACTAAGACATGGCTTATATTACTCATGGGAATCTTCATTGGGCAGTTCTGGTACTGATGTGGTGGTGGGGGCAGAAGTGGGATGGGCACTTACAAGACTGGCAGCTGGCACAGAATTGTCTCCCTGTTGGTCCGCTGGGGGAGGGCTGCTTATATCTTACAGCATGACCCTGGCTTACCTCAGGGCAGCAAGCAATCTGAGAAACTGAGGCTGAGACCAGTGTCTTATGACCTCACCTCGAGGTCACAGATTCTGCAGTTCTTTACTGGTCACACATACCAGCTTTGTTTCCATAGCAGAGGATCCTACTTAAGGGCTGGAAGACTAGTCAATGATCTTACACAGATGAACTTAAAATTCAAAAGCTTTTATTCAGGAGGGACTGCACTGAAGACGCAGGAAGAGGACAGGACTCATCTATGAGGTGAACAAGGGCAAAAGGCTCAAGCTGACTACAGGAAGATCCGGGTGTGCTGCTGGGACCGCACGTGCAGGGCACGGGGATGCACTGCTGCATCTGCCTGAGGCGCTGTGTTCAACGCATCAAAAAGGCTTTGGGGTGGACGCCGCATCCACACAGATGACTTTCTTTTGGCTCTTAGGAGGGATTTTTAGTGGGAGGCAAAGAGAACAGGGTCTCATGGTGGTACGCATAAATAATATCAAAGAAATACACCCCAAGTCCAGATTATGTTTATTTTATGCAGCTCCACAGAGGTGATCTTTGGCTGCTGAACATTTCACTAGCAGTGAAGAAAGTAGGCATTAGCATTATCCACAGAGGGGTCAACATGACTTGCCCACTACGGTTTCCGTTCCCAAGGGATAATCTGCTATTGCTAGCAGACAACTGAGCTTCTTAGAAATACTTCGAAAGGAAAGCCTGCCTGAGAGGGCGGCTTATGAGGAAACTGTGGAGCCTAACACTTGTACAATGCATTTTTTCTGGCTGACCAGCTTCTCCAGATACGTGCAGGTTTCTGAGTTTCACAGAGGAGTGTGGTAGGAGCCGTGGAGCTCCATGAGGGAGTGGCGCACATGGTTTCTCACACACAAACCTTGGCATGTTTCAGGGTGAGAGGGTAAGAGCATATTATACCTTCACAACTAGTAAAATGCAACTACCTACAACTATGGATCAAATTATTACTAATATGTCACGTTTTATTTTGTTAAAAAGATATTTTCAAAATTTCACACATGATTGTTCATCTACACATAAGCAACCACAAAAATTTTACATGTGGTAAAATTCCACCATTGTTAGTGGTGGAAGAGACGGAGATCCGTATGAGCCAAGACTATACCCAACTCGTCGCATGCCTCAATCACAACCTTGTCAGCTGCAGAACCAGAAGGAGCTGCAATGCAGGCCACGCCACTCTAGGGAAAAAAAATCAGTTATTGATTTTCAAAACACAACTGTATGTAAAAGCCTGCAAAATCAAAATCCCTCTCCTAAGAAGCTTAAGCCAAAAATGATTCACTGATTTGCAAGGCAAAATAGGCCCCCTTCTCTTGAGGGCCTGAACTCTATTTTCTGAGTGCGTACTTTTTTTTTTTTTAACCCTATCGAATAAATCTCAGTTCGTCTTCTAAAAAAAAGTAAGGTACAGTAACAATATTTGAGTTATCATCACATCAAATGGAGAAGCCAAATAATTCTACTACTGATTTATACCACATTGTCACAGCTTTGATACAAAACTCTTCGCAACTTATAAACCGTAAGGCGGATGTGTGAAATCATTCTACATGACATGCAAGTCCATTCACACGCGTGCCTATTCTTGCTTACCCTTTTAGCTCTGTCCACATTATCCCTGAAGGGAAAGAAGGCATCGGAGCTGAGGGCAACCTCACTTAATTTGTCAACCCACTCCTTCTTCTCTGCTTCAGTCAACAGCTCAGGGACATCTTCAAACAGTGCTTTCCACTTCACCAAATCCTCATCCTGTGGGGGAAGTGAGAGAAAAGGGAAAGTGAATCCCCCATCAGTTTTAGTTTTATCTGATAAAAAACCCAAGCCAGATGACACATGGTATTTTTTCTGGGGCTTCTGCATTATAATAAATCACCTAGGGCTGGTGAGATGGCTTAGCGGTCTAAAGCACGTGCGTCAGGAAGTTTAGGCCACTGCAGGGACCGTGGCTCAATCCCAGGCACCACATGCTGCGCCGCCCCCAACCCCCAGGGAAGGCTGAGCCGGCCATAACACAAACAAATATGTAATGTGGTTTAAGAAAATAAAATAAACTTTAAAAAAAAGAAATCACCTAAGACTCATAATTTTGTAAGATCTTTGATTTTTTAAAAAATTTTTCTTAAGATCTAAATTTTAAGTAAACTATTCTTTGACTATCTAAATCAGTTTATTCCAAATATAGTTTGTTCTTGAATCTCTAAGTTAAATCTTCGACTTCAAAACCCATCAAAGAAAACAGAAATCACATTATAAATGTGAGTTTTCAAAGGTATCGTCCACACCCAATCCAGGAAACACATGACACATATCCCAGCACAAAGATTAAGTTGGCTACAGAGAAATCAAAACAAGGTTCCAGTATTTGCTAAGCCTTAAAAGTCTGAGTTTTCTTTAAAATGCAGGATAAAACCTAATCTGCACACAAGTGTTAGAGGTAAGGTTTTAAGGGTGATTACAAGCGCTCTATCCTCAGGAATGGGTTAGCACCTATAAAATGGCTTGGGCAGTGGGCTGCTTCCTGGCCACGAGAGGACAAAGCATCTGTCCCCTCCACAGGATACAGCAACAGCAGGCCACACTGAAAGCACAGGTCAGCCCCTACCAGACACTAAATTCGCTGGCACCCTGACCCTGGACTCTCCAGCCTCCAGAGCCAGAAGTGAATCTCTTCTGTTCACTCAGCCGGTGGCACTCCATCGTGGCAGCATGGACCAGACGTGTGTATTTAAAATGTACTTGCACTTGGTTTTCACAAACTTTCTCGTTCATATGTAAAGATTCTCCCCAGACTAGTAGCAGACATTTGCTGCACAATATCCAAAAGAAAAACCCAAATAGTGAAGTAAAAATGAAAAGACGCATGAAGTACTTCCAGGTTAGAAGGCACACCGCAGCCTCCTTTGTTCAACACTTACATGGCCTCCTCCTGCTGCTGAACAGACAAGCTGACGTTGCTCACCTCTTCTGAGGACCACTAACTTCTGACTACCAGACCTCTTGCTTTCCATCCAATATTCCATTAGGCACTTACTAGGACAAGAATGTGGGCCAAGCTTTTCCTCTAGCAGCCTCCCCGAGGCCTGCAATTTTAACGCTCCCCACACGCTTTCTTCAAAACAGAAAATATTTAAAAAGATGAATGGCAACAAAAATGTACTGGCTGCTAGTGCTACTTGCTGAGAATGTCAGGTAATTTGTATTTAATGTTCAATACGCAGCTGTCAGGAGCAAGCCTTGCCTGACACTAAAAGACACCTCAAAATGGGCGAAAACCAGTCCTTGTCATGAAAAGCTTGTAGTCCACAGGGGACACTCAATCATACAAAACTAAACTATTCAGAATAACTTAATAAAAAAAGTGTGTAGTTTCAGAAAGGGATAAAAACAACAAAGTTAAATGAGGTAGAATAGCATAACAAATTGCTATGATTTGGTTTACCATTTTAGGTAATGTAGAATTTCAAGAAAAATATCTTCTTTTTTTTCTCTGTGGATATGTGAAAGTCTGCTACACATAAAAAGGTGATTATTACCACAGTCTGGCTACAGCTCGATGACAAGCCTTTTACCTCACCAATGGTGCCAGTCACGTACTGATCAATGGCATTGGAGATTTCTGCTCTCTTCACTCCAGGTTTAAACTTCATTGAAAGCACCTGGGGGTGGTGGCGGAGCCACCAATAGTTTGCCTTATCCCCTGCGAGGCGTGTGCAGTGTATCCGAGACTGCTGTCCTGCTCCAATGCCAATAACCTGAGGGACAGAGACATGCAATGAATACCTCCTCCCACAATGCATTCTTCCCCAAGGACATCAGCAGTAAAGTGATTCGGCATGGACACCAGTAGCTATGGCCTCCCACTACTCTGTTACTAGAGGCTGACAATCTTCGTGGTGACAATAACTTCTGAAAGGTCTTCAAGGTATCCTGCTAATGAATATCCATCTGCTCCAACTTGTGGGCCAAACAATTTAACAAATGCTGAGACAGACAGGAGGCACAGCAAACAAGGGCTCCTTGTTGTGAACTTGGAGCAAAATCAATTTCAACCGCAAGTTAGGATAGACTTTAGTAATTAACCAGCTTAACACTGTATTCAGTGGCTTTGATATAAGAAGTTAATATATTAAGAAATAGTAAGTATAGATCTTTTTTAACTGACAAGTTGACAAATCTACAGTAAACTGAAAATATCTGAAATCAAAAACGTATTGAAATGCAGCTGCAGCTTCAGCTCCAGCCCCAGCCCCAGCCCCAGCCCCAGCCCCAGCCCCAGCCCCAGCCCCAGCCCCAGCCCCAGCGCCCAGCCCCAGCGCCCAGGTGCGCTGAGCCTCCATTGAGATCGGGTGTGGTGGCACACACCTGTAATCCCAGTGCTAGGGAGTCTGAAAACAGGATCACTGAGCTGCACAGTAAGATCCTGTGTCAAACATAGGGGGAAAAATGTACTAAATACACCTACCCTATCAAATACCATAGCTCTCAGCACAGTCTAACTTCTACATGTCATACCTCTACACAATTAGCCAAAACCATCTTAACACAATGCCTATTTTATAATAAAGTGCAGAGTACCTCACATAATTTATACTGTGCTGAAAGTAAAAAAACACAATGGTACTATGGGAGGACTTTCACACGTCCTAAAATCAAAGCCTTGTCAAGCTCAGGCATTTTTAGGTGGAGATGATCGGGAGCTCCTGGCAGTGATCACACAAGTATACAACTTATGAGCACTGCCCTTACTGTGCATTTACAAATCGTATCTTAATAAAGCTGAATTTTAAAGATCAGGCTCACTCTTAATATCGCAGTCTTTCTGCTCCAGAGAATCTAGGTTAAGTTAACCTAAGAGACTGGGGGTGCAGCCTGGAGGCAAAGCTCTTGCTTATGTGCACAGGCCAGCACTTCATCCCCAGACCTAGGGAGAAGACAACATAAAAGATAGGTGTGAAAATGGCTTGCAAACTACAAAAACCTAGCCTGATGGTGGCAGTGCTGTTCTTCTTCCCTTTCCAGTGGAAACTCTACCAATGGGGAAACGGCAATGAAACCAGTCTTATAATAGCTATTAGCATCCCACTAATTCACAATGTGCCACCACATTCTAGGCAAGAGGCAAAGGACCAATTTTAGTACTCGGTTCCAAAGCTATTTCTTAGTCACCGTTAGTTTTAACAGTCTACCAAGGTGCTGAGTAAATACTGACAAACCCAGAGGAAGGAACTTGGCATGTTTTCCCTTTCAAGCTGTCCATTACCTAGGCAGATGGGTTTCTGAATACCGTTTTGTGAAATAACAGTTCCCTGGCGGGGTCTGACAGCTTGGTTACCTGCCCGTTCTTGGCATAGCACACGGAGTTGGACTGAGTGTACTTGACAGCAATGGTGGCGACAATGAGGTCTCTGAGGGCAGATTCCGACAGCTGAAACACAGAGTGGTTAAGTGGCTCGGGGCTCCGTAACGTCATTAACTTGAAGCTTCTCACACGCCTGTGAGGCAGTTACGCTGCTCAGATCAGAAAGTGAAACTGTTCATGCTACATGCTACCAGGCTTCACTGAAAGGATCAAGTACGTAACATACGTGTGGCAGATGTGCACACGATGCCCAACATCAAGGAAGTCTGCGTGTACTATGCAAGAGATGGACTAAGTATTCATTTCAAAACTGACAAATATTATTTTCCTGACAGAATGCCTTTCAGTATCTGAAAACATAACAAAACTTGTGCCATAAATAATGCTGAGGTCAATTTTCATACACATTACTGACCACTGTCCACATACACATAACCAAAGCTGCTCACAGATAATCAAATTAAGGTCATGTTCTGCTTTATTTAGAGTGTTCTAAATAAGATTTGTTCAAAACTTTACTGTGCAGATAGCTCAGTGGATTCAAGTGCCTGCTTAGGCAGACACAGGGGTAAGGAGTTTGATCCCTGGCTTGTTATGCCAGCCCTGGCCCCAGGGCGCAGGTGAGTGATTGAGACTGGGCTGTAATCCCAGCGCTTGGGAGGCCAAAACACAGGAGGGATCACTATGAGTCCGTCCGATCTGCGTAGTGAGCCCCTGTACTAAATACATTAAACACAAACAAAAAAACCCCAAATAAAACTTCACTGTGAACTACCCAAAGAAAAGTCAATAATGTCACTAGCTTTAGGGAAATCCAAGTTGGTACACTAGGTGGACAAATATTAATTGCACTTAGCTGATAGCAGAATCAATTTTTTTTCTTTAGTAAGGATTTATAGAGTCTCACTATGTAGATCAGACTTGTAGTGATCTGCCTGTGCTCAGCCTCCCTGGGGAGCCACCACGCCCAGTCTCAATCGCTGGCTCAGTGCACTGCATGCCAGGATTGAACCCCGGCTGCAGTGTCTGCCAGAATCAGTTTTCAACTTTGTGAAAGACCCCTTGTTAAGAGAAAATAAACTACAGACTGAAAGAAAATATCTGAAAATTATATAATGAATAAAGAACTAGGACTGATACCCCCCCACAAACCCACACAAAAACCCCTAAATTTACTGACAGAAAAGGTTTAATTAAAAATGGTCATATGACAGTTCAGCAAATAAGACATGTGGGTAGCAAATAAAGCACACCAAAAAATGTTGAACACCATGAATTAGGAAATGCAAATCATATTACAATTAGTAAGCTATAACTATAGAGTTGCCAAATGTCTGAAAAACAAAATAAAAAAACTATACCAATGACCACACCCAAAGCCTGCAGAAATGGAACCCCTCATCCATTGTCGGTGGGAATAAAAAACAGTATGACCACTCTGAGAAACACTTCTGTAGTCTTAACACTGAACATGGGACTACTGGGCCATAAAGCAATTGATATTCATTGGTACTTACCAGAGTGCTTACGTTCACGTAAAAAGCAGTGCCTGATTATACAATGAATAAAACCGTAGAAAGGGAGAACAGGGTAGTGATGGCCCCAGGTCAAGGCCGTTGGAAGCAGCGCAAAGGAAGCCTGGATGTACGGGGCAGTGGGAGCTCTGCACCCTACCTGCATCACCCTCACGAATGCAGGACTGTACTGCAGCTCTGCAAGATGTTAGTGTTAGGCAAGATGAGACAAACACAGGAAGGAACCCTGACAATCGCTGGTTAACCTACAATTTTTATTTTTTAAAAGTTGAGCCTACAACTTTAAAAATTATAAGTTTAAAGAAACAATTTCTTAAAAATTTATTATTATGGGGTGTTCATAATATGATATATACTCTTAATGCATCTTTCTAATATTTAAGTCATCACCTCTTTGGGTTCAAGAAAGATTCAACAAAGCCCAGATGTCTGCTGTTAGACAGAACCCCAGGACCCTGAGCTAGGGTCAGGAATATGAGCAATGTGAGTGGGGTGGGAATGGGCGAATTCAACCTATTGAAAAGCACTATTCTTGCAACCAAAGGTAGAGGAAGCAACAGAGTACTGAAACTACTTGATCCACCTGTCCAACTCTCAAGACTGGCGCACCTGTAGCCTAGCAATACTAACTAATAATTCTAAGATAGAACAACTGTCTGCTGTAAAAGCAGACTGTAAAGGAGTATCAAACTATCCCTCTCACGTTTCCAAATTTCTACTAAGAATACACAGAAAGGAAGAAGAATTTAGATAAAAGATGATTTTACTCTCAGTGCAAAAAATATTCAGAGTACAAAATCTATCAGAGATAGCTAAATTATTAATCAGTCCAATATCTATAGACCTACAGGAAAAATTTTAAAAGTAGTAAATTCTCAAGGGCTGAAGGATTCCTGCATCAATGCCTCCATGTTTACTTCAGGGGACTACTCATTTTCACAAATAAGAACAGAACAAATCCAATACACAACAAGAAAAAAATCATTCGTCAAGTGTTTAACAGACAGAAGTAGCCAATAAAGGCTTCAGAGCTTGTTTTGGCCATCCTAGTGGGCACAGCCTCAGGAGTGAGACCTGGAACTAAAGCAGGTCCCTCTTGGTCATCCACTTCTGCTGCAGGGAGTGCTGTGAGGAGACCAGTCCTCTTCCAGAGACAAGCTGAGCAGCTGCTCGGAATGCTGACCCACTAACTCAGACAGCCAAAGATCCGCGAGACAAAGGGAGCTGAATGAAATGAGTCTGACAACTCACGCTTTCTCCCTCCAGGCTCTTTCCAAGCAGCCGGCAATATAATAAGAGGTAAATAAGCCGAGCACAGACTACAGGACAAGGAACCAAACAGAGCTCCGAGTCTAGCAGGGAAGAGCATGCTAGTAGGGGCCAGGGCTCTGGCAGAAAGGGAATGAATCGTGAACAGATCGGCTTCATAAACGCTGAAGCCCATATTCAAACCAGCTCAATTTCTGATAGTAGGAGGTGTGATGCTTAGGTGCTTATCAGACACATAACTCAACTCTCTGGAGGAAAATGACAGGCCCAGGGCCCCTCCCCTCCCATGTTTTCTTCAGAACAAGCAGTCAGCATTCACTCAAACATTCCAGCCACATTAATAGTCCTAGACAAAAAGGGGTGATACCTTCAAAGAACTAAAGAAAAGTATAGCCAACCTGAGACCTGGAAAAACACCCTGCGAAACTGCTGGCTAATACATTGGGGCTGGGTTGTAGCTTCGTGGTTGACTGCAGGCCTAATGTGCAGGAGGCCCTTGATTTAATTCCGAACAGAAACAAAAGCTATTTCAGAAAAGAAATATGATTATCCACTTCCCTACCGAGCAACCCTTAAAAATATCCTATATGTACCCCACATTACAATTTTACAATCTTCACGATAGAGATGAATCAACTCCTACAGTGTGTGCCTTGGAAGGAGTGGGACATTTAAAATCCCACCACTAATCACCATGATCCTATGTATATGTCTCTCTTAAGATGACCAAGAGCCTAAGTATAAAAACCTGTAGGCAGGTTGAACCTGCAGGCCACCTAACCTTTTTAAAAATGTTATAATTAAAATATTAAAAAATAAACTTGTACTACTTACATCCATTAACAATATTACATTATTTCATATATGACCCAACATAATTCCTTCTTAATCATTATGGCCCAGGCAAGACAAAAGGTTGGATACCACTTTTCACAAAAACATCAATCATAATACAACTGAAACAAGATGAATATCCACTAGAGCACATCTAGCCATGGGCTGTCATGTGATTTTTCAGATAAAAAAATGATTCTACATTTACTGACAGGGATACAGAACTGTAGTCTCTCACATGCAAAAAAGGCACGCTGCAGAAGACATGACCCCATTTGTGCTGAGTGGAAGATACTTATCCCCATAATAAGTATGAATGTACACACACACACAGCTTCTATGCCCTCTCTTATTTACTTCCTAAGCTCTCAGGCTTACCTGACAACTTAGAGTTAGCTGTCTGCACAGATAAGGAGTTTCATAAATAGACATTTTATAAATACTGAAAACGTACTGCTCAAGTTGCTAGCATTTAGTTCTCATATTTTCAGACTTACCTCTTTGTTCTTGGTAACCACATTGCTAAATAATGACTTGTTGATGACACCATTATTTCTCTTCTGGCTTAAATGAAGACCAAAGAGAGTTCGAACTTCATTTTCATCTGGTTTGTAAGACTGGTCCATCTAAGGCATAAATTTAAAAAGCTGCCTTACATTTATATTCTTCAATTATTTCATTTCCTTTTGTACAAAAGATTATATTCTAAGTAAAGTTCTCCTCACTTTTCTAAAGCAAATGTCTGCCATCATTTTAGTAATATAATGGCTACACAATAGTATTTTGCTAGAAAATTAATAGATATTAACTTACAACTTAACATACAATATATTAAAACCAATGATTCTATGAGTATTTCTGGTAACATATTAATTTATCTGCAAAGTGCTTTTGGAAGATCAACAGGTACAACAGATTTGTGAATAAACAGGCTACGGCATGAAAATCTTGTTCTATTTTCCTTGCTTTTTAAAAATTCACTGTACAAAGTACCTTGCTAACACCTGAATCACAAGTTAACATGGAAAAAAGAGGATTTGCAGTTTATACCTTTGTTATCAGGTAGGGAATTTATATCGTTATTATCTTCCTCTCTCAAATTCTTAATTAAAAAGATGTTAAGTCATATGGAACAATACATGTAAAACTACTCTCTTTCAGTATCTCTAAACTTAACAGGGCACACAACTGCTAAAGGTATACCGGGGACTGAACTCAGGACCCTGCACTTGCCGGGCAAGTGCTTATTCTACTGAGCTATCTTATTCTACTGAGCTATCTCCCCGGCCCCCACAATTAATACTCTTAACTGCAACAAAAACAGAAGAATACAGTGGCAGCTAATTATATAGCTGTAAAACAGCTGTAAAACCAATGCTGTAATACCTTGCAATTTTCTCTGCCACATATCAGTTATGGTAGAAAATATTATCAAAATGAGCTAGGTTAGTGGTGCATGCCTGTAATTGCAGAACTTAGAAGGCTGAAGCAGAGTAATCACAAGTTCAAGGCCAGCCTACACGGTGAGACTACATCATGAGGCACTGTTTTAAAACAGAGGTAAGAGTGACAGAAGGGAAGGATGGAAACATCTTTCCATCAAATAATACTCAGCACCTTTTGAGTAGGATATCATACAAATATACATATTGCATGATATATATATATCTATATATATTATCTTAAAGATGCTACCTTATCTTAATGTTAAAAATCAAGAATATAAAAAATTGCAGGATTAAAAAATTATAGTCGAAAAAATTGTAGTGAAGTGGGATACATAAAATATTAAACATGGGGAAAGGAGACAAAAAGACAAACTACTGTAGCACACATGAAGTGCTCCAACCTGAAGAACACAGTAGTTTCCATTTTTCTTTTTGGCAAGTATTTTCAAAGCTTCTTCTTCATATCCTGGCGCAATGATACCATCAGACACCTATAAATGTATCAAAGTTAAGTTTTACTTAAAGAACAATATTTGAAATGCCTCTGAAGAATCCAGGACTAATCTGTCCTAAACAATGCTCACAGTTTCTGGTTCTATCTCCAACAGATATGCTAACAGTGAGCTTTAAAAAAATCATTTGACAGAACGGACTTACTTTTTAGAGCTGTCTTGCTTGCTATCCTTTTCCACCGTCTTACTTAATTAACAATGAGTGATTCACTCTAAGTCATGTACCTCAGAAAGAAAAACTAGTTCTTACTCCCCTCTTCAGGGAGCATTTTTCACTAGGAAGAGCAAGTTCTGGTCCTGGGTCCGTCAGGATCTGATAAATAGCCTCAGTGAGACTGCTCTTCAGCAGCAAGAGAAGCCCACTGGAGAGGTGATACCTTGTGCCTCACAGTGCAAACCTCAGTCTTGCTCCGATGTGTAAAAATGTATGCTCTGCTGTGGCTGCAGTAAGGAAGGTCATGGCGGCAAACGTGCCCCTTCAAGGTCTATTTTCCCCTCTATGCCTAAGAGCTACCTTCTCTTTCTTTTCTTTCTTATTACCGATGAGCACCCTGAAGTTTCTGGAATACCTCTTTGGTATTCAACTAATACAGATGATCTTACCAAAGCAGTTGATATTTTTTTTCAATTATACATTCCCTTTCAGATCTATAAAGGTTTACAGCTAAGATTATTTCATTACCACCCAAGATGG
>PVKN010017264.1:0-17416 GCA_004027915.1 Capromys pilorides | reverse complement strand
TTCCCGATGAAACTTACTTTCCTTGGTCCTTGGTATTGTTTCAGAAATAGCATTTCAAATGCTCCCAGCCTTTCAAGAAAGCAGGAGAAGTCAGAGATTAGATTCTGCACAGCTGCTCCTTCTGTCTCGGGGACTCTCATGTTCTCCTGTGCTGGGAGCGGGCAGAGAGCAGGCTTTTGGCATTCATGAAGGGTCACCTGTGGATTTCCTAAAAAGAAAAAAAAAAACAGATGGTAGCTGACAGGCAAAACAAGTATTTGCTTTACTCTCTTTCCTAAGGGAGAGTTAGATGATTAATAGGAGAAGAGAGAAAGGCAGGAGGAGAAATGCTAAAGATAGCTCATGAAAGAAATGTGAGCCAGGCATGGTGGCACACAATCCAGCCCTCGAGGCTGGGGCAGGAGGATCGCTGCAGGTTCAAGGCCAGCCTGAGCTACATACTGGACTCAGGGCCAGCCCGAACTGCATGGTGAGACCCTGTGTGAAAAGAAAAAAGGTAGAGTGGGTAGTATGGTATCCAAAGAGAAGAATGAGCCAACTCGAGAAAACTAGAACATCAGAAGAAATAAAAATATGACTGCATAGCCGCCCCACAGGGCTGCCTCCAAGAGCTAGGACCAGCTCTTGCTCTACTGAGACGCATGGCACTCATCCTCCTGGCCTGAGTGGCACCACCGGGAGAACATGCAGGGACACGTGCACCACGCACTCTGAGTCACGCCTCTCACAGCACGTGTGGCTGCTTTCGGTAATGTGGACGGAGCACAGGAGGCGCTGCAAGATCATTCCGCAGGCAGGGGGCGCCGTGACCACCTGGCTAGCCTTCCGTGGAGCAGTAGATGTGTCACCCAAGCAGCCAACTGTGGCCGCGGGAGTGAGGCACTGCCTGCTGCTGGCCTCTGACACGGTCTCCCCTCGTAGGGGGCACAGTGCATGAGGTCAGTCGCAGCAGGGGGACAGCCGGACAGCGTCTCCTTGCAGGGCAGCTCTTCACTGTCCATGGTGCAGCCCCAGGGCGTCCCTGGTCACGTTTTCTTCTCTCTGGAGCATTATGAAGAGCAGGGCGCATCGTGTTTAGGCTGCCATTTGAGCTTGTTTTTCCTATTTTGCAGAAAATGTTTACAATACATTGTTGTAAATAAACCCATCTCTACAAAGTTGTCCTTGTGCTTTTTAAACTCAATTCTCTGTGTGTGTGTGTGTTTGTGGTGTATGTGTGTGTGTGTGTGTGTGTGAAGCAACAGGTAATACACGCAGGTTAAGGAACATTTTCCATAACAGCTCACGCCATTCTTTAAATATATTTGTTTAGGAGTTAAGGGTGTAAGCATTTTTGCTCTTGTTTGTAACCAAACTCTGTTTATCCTGTCTCATTTTTTTCTACACCAACACGGAGGTTTTCTGTAAGGAAAACTTCTGAAGTCATGTTTTGCTCTGTGAGAATGAATTCAGGACTGTAAGTATTTACAGCTACGAACAAATAAAAACAGTATAGCATAAAATAGAAAATACACTTTTGGCTTTTGGCAAACATTTGAATTTCCTCTTCGGGAATCATATGTCAGAGGTTTACTCAGCTGTACAATGACAGACTTGTTTCTTTCAGCTACCATTAAAAAAAGTAGAATGGGCTGAGGAGACAGCTCAACGGCATAGTGCCTGCCTGGCAAGCACAAGGTGATGAGTTTGATTCTCGACACAAAAACAAAGAAAGAAGTAAAATTTTAGAGGCTTATCCTAAAACCACAAGCAAGGCAAGTGTGACACTCAGTTCTCGGCCATCTGCCTGCATTTAGGTCAAGACTGTTTCTAAAATAGGAACAGATGGAGCAAGCCAAGAAAATCACGTTGAGTTTCACTCTGTGATTGAACTTTTAAATTTTTCTAGTCTTTGTAAAACCAGAAGAAAAAATCTGGGGACAATGATCTTATTTCTATGTATTGTACATCACTCGGGCAGAGTATGTACCCGGGCTTTTTTCTAGGTCTCAGCTTTAAGGATCACGACAGCTCTGTGTTCTAAGTGACCTCCCCAAAGAGCAAAGCAAAATCTGATTCAGGAATAATCATTATAAGTCAAGTAATTTTGGAAGTTGCAAAATAACCTGTCACAACGGCATGAAGACAATGCTGGCCCGCTGCCTGGGACCTCGTGCTCCGAGGCTCGCACTCAGCTCTGCTGCCTTGGCTCTTGTCACACATTATGTGAGATCGAAAGTATTTTTATTAAAAAATAAAAGAAAGATGAACATGAGGAGATGTATTTATAATTACACAATAGTGTGAAAGATCGAAAGTTCAAAAAATAGTGGAGAAACCTTAGTCTTCGAACTGACGGACACAGCCTGATCTGGGGGAGATGGCGGGCTGGGCTGGACCGTGGCGGTGCGCTCAGCCCAGCGCCTACAGGCCCTTTAATTTTTGTAATTTATGACTGCTCACGCCACTGAGCATGTGAAATGGCATGCAGATGTTCATAAGTAACTGAATACTGTATTAGGGAAACATTATGTGGACGTTAACACGGTTTAGTTTTTATAAACATGGGAAAGTATCAGGAAGCTCCAACTTGGGACCCGCCAGCAATTAATAGCCTTGGTAAAGGCTTTTGATTTTAACACCTTCTGATTTCCTATCTCAGTCTGTGAGAAGAACACTAACATGTGCTCTCGCATGCACACGCACACGTGCACATGCACACACACATATACACACATGCGCACACACAATGCACACATACACATACATACACAGAGGTGCCATTCTGACTCAATGGCTATGCCAGCAGATGAACACATGCATATTGATGAATACTCATGCCCATATATGTGCCCATATCAATATAGTAAATAAAAAATGGCCAAAAATCGAAATAATTGAAAACTCAACAGTGTTTAGGAAAGGGCATTTTCACATGAGTTTTCTATAATAAATTCTGTATCCAATTTTAATAACCTGAACATAAACGTCTAGGGGTAGGAATTAAGAAGCTTATTCCAGGTACAGTGACTCCGGGGTTTAGGACCTCGATTCTCTCTACAGTTTTCAGTTGCAAGCTGGGCTGGACGGGAACACGAACAAGGCTCCCCACAAGGCTCCCCACAAGGCTCCCCTGAACCCCACCTCTACATCTGAGTTGCTCTTGTTCAATTCAGTTTGTGACCAGAATCGTGGAAAGAACAGGTTGTGATCCAATGTTCCGCTGTGTATTTTCTGGCAGCATATTAATTATTTCTAAAAACTAATAATGCCTGCAGAATTGCTAGGTGTACATTTTAAAACACAATGCTGGCAAGTTTATCTTAAATTTAATAAACTATTTGATTTGTAAATACACTGAGATTTTCTACTATTCAGATAAAATAACTGAATGATATAACTACATTCCATACTTTTTATGGAAGCATTTTGATATAATATCATTTATCAAAATATAATATCAGTTATTAGAATTGGTTATCACCCATTTAGGTTATAAGATTCTTGGGAAACTCTTCTAGTTTCTTTAAAGTATTTATAATTAATATTAGACATGAACAAATCTATCTTTTAATTTGGGAGGTGATGAATTATGTATAAGAAAGTGAAGCTATTTAATAATGAATAAATATAGGAATAACATGTTTATAACAACAGCATCTATCTTTACATAATTTCAGCATCCTTATGGATGCTAAATGTATTCTGAATAAATTATTTCCAATTTATTTAACTTTCCAAGGTTAGGTCTGATTATACATATTTAGTTTTGAATGCAAAGGAGAGCTTATTTATTTACTTTTTGAAACATGGTCTTGCTGTGCAGTTCAGCCTGGCCTTGAACTCACTGTGTAGCCATGGATGGCCTTGAACTCACTGCAAGCATCTTGCCTCAGCCTCCCCAATGAGGGATTACAGGCATGTGCTATCAAGCTCTGTCTCAGAGCTTAATTTTTAAAGCCTGGTTCCCATAATGCTCTCCGGAGTGAGAACTTTTTCTATGGTAGTTAATTTCTCTAAAACATAAATATATTAAAGTTTGTTTTTCTAATATATTGTCAGAAACCTTTAGTCAAATTAATATTTTTTTTTCTTTATTGTTAAGTTACATGGTCTTTTAGGCAGCCATTAGGATTTTTAAACTTAATGATTTATCCTAAATTTGATGTTTTTAGCCAAGCATACTTAAAAAGATAGCAAACTCTATTTTTGCTATATTTTACTATTTATTTCATATGTACTAGTGCTCACAGAGATCGTTTAATTTTAAACAGATTACTTTTGTTAAAATTTTGCTGTAAGATAGATCTGTTAAGCGTCCTTGCCACAGTGCGGTATGGTAGTTCAAGCCTACGACTGCAGCACTCCAGGAGGCTGAGGTACAAGGGTCAAAAGTTCAAGCACAACCGGGGCAATTTTAAACAGATTACCTTTGTTAAAATTTTGCTGTAAGATAGATCTGTTAAGCGTCCTTGCCACAGTGCGGTGTGGTAGTTCAAGCCTACGACTGCAGCACTCCAGGAGGCTGAGGTACAAGGGTCAAAAGTTCAAGCACAACCGGGGCAACTTTCTGACTTAAGGAGACACTGTCTTACAGAGGGAAGACAAAATGCAAAAGAAAAAAAATAAACGAGATGGTGGGAGCACACTTTTGAAAGTGATGGCTAAGTTCACACCATCGATGTTGGTGGCAGTGGCTCAATGTTTGTCTCCTGGCCCATGCAGAGTGACAGAAGATAAACACGTACAGGTTTTTGTATGTCATGCCTCTCTCAGTAAAGGCAGATTTTCTTAAGTAGTCTATTCCCTATTAATTTTTCATAAATATTATTATCTTAATATTCTTATAGTAAATTAAAAAAATCTGTCTCTCAAAAAAAAATAATTGGGATAGAAAACTCTATCCCCAGCACATAGGATTTGGGGCTCCTTGGGAGGCACGGACCAGTAAGAAAGCACAGGTGGAAGAGCCAGACACACTGATGGTCTCTTGCTTTCTTCCATGTCCTCCCCACTGTGAATAGATGTGAACTGGTGAGATTTCCCATGTCATACCGAAAACTGGAAAAAACAGTTTATTAATAAAGCCTGCCACTGAACCCTTCCCGGGTTACAGGTCTTAGATGTCCAGCCAGCCTGCGAATGCGCTTCCCCTATCCTTACAGATCAGAAACGCGTCTGACCTCCTTCTTAGTTTCACTTCTGCTTAAATACCTTCTTGGTTTCTGTGGCAACCAAGATGGCCTGCCATGATGGATTCAAGAAGTCACCGGCTTCTTCTTTGGAATGAGTCCTGTGTTCCTCTTTCTTTTATGTTTGCAACATCTTGACAAAGGTGGGGCAGGATGGAAGGAGCGACAACATCTTAACAAGGGTGGGGAAGGTGGATCCCAGGCTAAACTAGAGCTTCTCTTGCTAGGATAAAATTAACCCTCTTGAGAGAGCCACCAGCCCCTCCGCTTGTACCATCTTCAATGCACTGACAGAGCTTTCGTGTCTGTTGTTGGAGGAGCTGAAAGCAGCTTTGAGGAGGAGAGGTTTGGTCTGGCTCACGGTTCCAGAGGACTCAGTTCATGGTAGGGCTGCTCCCAGGCAAGAGTGCCATGGTGAATAGGTGTGCTGCAGTGAAGCTACCTAGACCACGGTGGCCGGGAGGCAGAGAGACCAGCACCAGAGAGGAAGGGCTGGACACGCTAATGAACTCAAGGTCCCATCCCAGTGACCCACTCAGACATGCCCAGAAGTGTGAGTCACTGACCCTGTGGGTGACTCCCAAGCTAATGACATTGACATAATTAAGGTCCACTGTCACACACAGCAGCCCTAAGGATGTGAGCGCAGGCGCCTTGTCTGTCTTCTCCCTCTCACTTGCTAGGCTGGTGTAGTATCTGTTCCACACATATGTATTTAATCATCTGTTAAAAGATGAGGTTTTCACCTGCACTCTGTGATTGTAAGAGGAAGAAACACAAGTCAGTCTGAATTTCAACAAAAAAGAGGAAATTATTGATTTGTGCAACTCGCTGTACTTCTAGAGGAGAGGTGGGGTGTCCAGAGGCTCTGTGATACTATGCAGTTCTGGCTGTATTTCTAAGCCCCCTGTGCTGATGATGTAAATACCAACGGGCTGGATCATGTCTCCTGGAGAGGTGATCTGCCCACTGAGCCACCGTACTTCTGCATGGATCAATCCCAGATGCTCACAGCTGAATGTGCTGCTGGGAGGTGGGGCTTAGTTGGAGGAAGGCCACAGGGTTTGTGGTTTAGAGCGTCTGTCTGTCTGTCTGTCTGTCTGTCTGTCTGTCTGTCTGCCTGCCTGCCTGCCTGCCTGCCTGCCTGCCTGCCTATGGACCTTTCCCATGCTCTCCCTCCTGGGCACCCTGAGCTGAGCAGTTTTGATCCAGCGTATCCCCTGGCCGTGGTATTTCTGACGTGGAGTCAGCTCTCTGAAGCCAGCAGGCAGATCAAACTGCTCCTCTGTTAACTGTGAGCTTGCAGTGTGTGCTCAGCACAAGGAAAGCTGGCCAGGGCAGCCCTGCTGACGGCTCTGTCTGAGAGCTCAAGCCTCATCAGAGCTCAGATGCTCACTCTTGGCTTTGCTTGTGCCTGCTGGACTTGAGTTTTCACACCAGAGCCAGACTGATGTGGCAAGAAGTGGCCTCTAGTAACCTTGTACTCGTGACTTCCACAGTGAACATTGCATGGGGAAAGAGAGTTCTGCTGCCCCAACGGTGCTGGACAATAATTCCTGGGATGATTTGGTCCAGATCTGCTCTGTGATGACACTTCATAGCTGTGGAAGGGAGAGCCATGGACTGACCGTGGCTTAGGCCAGCCGGCCGCATCTGACCCCGGCAGAATGGAGTTGGAGGAGAGCAGTCCTACTGCTACCTGTATTAGAACAGCAATTCAATAAAAAAACCAAACTCTTTATTTTCAGAATATAAAGTATTCTGTGGTGCTGCCCTCATTTTGAAAAGAGCACATGGCCATGATGATAGCATGCGAAGCTGCATAGTGTTTTCTCTTCTCTCTTGCATGCATATATGTGTGCATATCCATATGATTCAGGGAAAAGAAGCACGTCTTTGTTGTTAAGATCTGGGGCTCTGACATGGAATAGAACGACTTACAACTCGGGATCCTCATTTGGGTGACTAATGCCACCCAGAACCCAGGGAATTATTTCTCTATATTGCTTTCCTTATGTTCCAAATCCTGGTAATGAAAGATAGCTTTATTTAAATTCAGCAGATGTTTGTGGGGAGTTTCTTTGCCAGTGTCAGAGATAAACATTGGTTTAAGCATAGGAAAGATGGGGGCAGGAGAATCATTTAGCTAAGAATAAAGAAAACCCCACAAATTAACGTGTCGAAATCTTTCTCACAGATAGGAAGAATGTAGTAGTTTCATGCATTTAAAATATTATTTACCATAATGTAAAGTGTACTTTTCTTGCTATTTTTCAGGTTGTAATTTATGATTCCAGTGGTAAACATAGTCGTAATAGAGTTCCCCACAGTTGCACATGGTAATTGTTATGGTTTGTGCATAGGTGTACCCCCAAAGCCTCAAGCAGTCAGGGGACAGCTTCTGGAATTTGTAATTGATTATTGTGGAAATGGGTGCTGCCCCTCCTCTGGGACAGGTGATTTGCATTTCAGTGTAAGGAAGGAAGAGAAGTTAGCTGCTTGAGCTGCTGCTAGCTCCCTCTGAGCTCTTGCTCTTAGCTGCTGCCATGAAAGGCTGCCCTCTGCCATGTGTCACTCTGCCTTGGAGCCAGCTGAGTATGAACTGAAACCTCCACTAACTATGAGCTAAATAAACCTTTCCTTCCTTCATTTTGAGTGTTGGGTATTTGTCCCAGCAATGAGAAAAGAGTAATTAAGACAATAATCAAAAGATATTTTACTGTATGAAGCAATTTATATTATTTTAGATGAATTGTATGACATGAATTGTTAACATCAGTCCACCTATATGAAAATTGAGCCTTAGGCCTTTGAATAGTTTTAATTTTAACACATAAAACATGTCAATTAAAAGAAGTTCAATTATTAGCAACATTTAATTTATATTTGCTTTATAATTGTTTAGTTAATGCTGACTATCTCACAAAGAATACACTGCTTTAAAAACGTGGAAAATAATTTTAATTTTGGATATTTTGCATTGTTACTTATTTGAAGAAACTGTATTCAAGCTTCACATGTGGTGAACCTAGGTACATACTGTCCTTATCCTTAGAATAAGTGCTGACAACAGAACACAAAATAAGTGGAAAATATTACTAGAAAATAATCACTTTGTTAAATGGAGGCAAGAAACATACCTTTGATGGCGAAAGAGTATAACTCACAGCCCGCAGTCATCTGGATCATTCACCCACACATCCACTGAGATTCTGCAGACAATACAACCAGACATGGGCCACAATAACTGTATTCACCTGGCTTCAGGATTTTGCTGGCCTTCAGTCTTAGGAAACTGTGGTATTGCATCTGGTCTTTGCCTATTGTCCTGCTGGGGGACAGGATGCACACTGAATGGCTGCCAAGCCCCACTTCAGCTCCTGTCTCACCCCACACGCAGAGCGGGTATAGACTGAGCAGACCAAGGCTGTTAGCCTGAGGCCATGTGAGCACTGAATGTGCTGGTTCAGAACTGAGGTAGAAAGAAACCGGAAGTGAGGAAGGAAGAAACCAGAAGTGAGGAGAGCTGGCAAAAGAGAGAAGGGAAAATGGAAAGACTAGTTTTACCCTAAAAGAAGGAGGGATGTGGGAGCTTTTTAGTTCCAGATTGCTCCTGACTCTTCTACCTCATGTTCCCAACCAACCTCTCTTAAAAGTGTTTCCATCTTTGTGTGAAAATGTGGATGTGTCATAAATTTGCACATGGTTCTAATTTTTCCTTTGACCCCTCTAGTCCAGAAGATACTACAGAACTGATGTCAATCGATTCTGCCTCATTAGGAAAAATTTTGAGTTATTCTTAGCCCCTAATTATTTCTTCTCACAGAATGAACTGATGGATAGTTCCTAAACCCCAGGCTGCTCATTAGAGTGAGATGTGTGAATTGTATTAGCCACAACCCTAAGCCCAGCCCCAAGAAGCAATCTGTAGCGATAGCCATGGTGCATTCCTTCCCCATTGCTGCTCCTCTTGGCCTAACCCAGCAGGTGGTGGAGGTATTTCTCACCTGGCTCTTTTTTTTTTTTTTTTAAATTTTATCTATGTATTTGTTTGCTTGTTGTGTTTGTATGTTTATTTATTTATTTTGTGGCTGGCCCAGCCTGCCCTGGTGGTGGGGCTGGCACAGCATGTGGTGCCGGGGATCGAACCTCAGTCCCTACAGTTGCCTGAGCTTTCCTAAGCAGGTGCTTTAGACCACTGAACCATCTCGCCGGCCCCCTCACCTGGCTCTTGAAGGCAGAAGCCATCCTTACTGAGGCATGACCTTCCTTCCAGATCTCTGCACAGAGGTGACGACTGAATCCTGTTCACAGGCCTCCCTGTCTTTCTCTCTCTAGCCTTAGCTGTTTCGTGCTCAGCACAGGAGAGATGCTGGCACATCTGCTCAGGGAAATTCCACCTCTAGCTGCAAGTGGCCTCATCTCAGCTGAAGCTCAGCTGGCTGTGAGGTTCCAGGCGAGTGTCACAAAACTTGCTACTGCTCATTGCATTGGGCACAGAGGCTAACACAGAAGCTTCACTGCTGGGTGCTTCCGCTTGTATGAGGTTTCTGATTTGTGCTTACATCGTGGGCCCAGGCTGGGGAAGAGGGCCTGAGCCTCTCCAGGGCTCCACCCCTCCTAAGCTTTCTGGCTTCCCAGCCCAGCTGCCTTCCTCCTCTCCTCCCTTGGCCGTGGCCCAGGGAAACTTTCTTTCATGTGGACTTCATTAAATCTAAGCTGACACCACACTTATCCCAGCAGTCCTTCTCTGTATATCTCTGAATCCTGCAACCCAAGTGTGTGGCTTCTGAAGCCAGGCGTCCACCACCTACCCCGTCTTTTCCCCCAGCCTTACCTCTTGCTTTGCTCTGGTAGCAAACTTCCCCTGACGACTTTTCTCTTTTACTAATTTGAAAGAAAGGCCAAAGAAGAGAGAGAGAGAGAAAAATCAATGACATGTATTTCAAAATGTCATATTGTTAGCAACTCTGCTTCCTAAAAATAAGACACAAGCTGATTTCTAATTACGTGAGTTCAGCTCTGTTGTAATCTGTGAAGGGCGAGAAGCAGTTTCGGCGCAGGACCGATTGCACAGGAGCAGCACCTCCCTCCATCGGTTGGCAGCCCGTGGCCCTCAGAGTGACAGTCCCTGTGGTTGGGGTTGCATCTGCCACGCCCTGTCCGGAGTTGCAGACATTTGGGGGATTCTCCCCTTCTCCAGGTGCTTCAGGAGCCACCCCCGCTCCTTCTTCCCTCTCCTGAAGATACTAATCAGGACATTCTGAAGCTGGCGCTTGCTCTGCAGTTCACCTCCCTGAACTCAACCTAAGTAAACAGCTTGCATAAGGCAGAAGATCTGGCTTTCCTATTATATCAGTACCTTGTCCCTTTTGTCCAAACTGGGACACTTAGAAACAAACAAACAAACAAACAAACACAACAGGGTAATCGGGAATCCTCTGCAGAGCAAGGGCACGGCCTTGCGTGTGGAGTCAGGTCCTCGGCCTGAACTCAGCGCCATCTGCTCTCTCCTGTGATGAAAACACGGCCTTCTGGGTGCTGCTGGCTGCCTGTGTGGTGGTGGATTGGCTTAGTTTAGGCTTGGGAGGGCAGAAGCCCTGCTCACTGGCTGAGTCCTCAAAGACGGTGTGCTTTTAGTTGTGTGTGTAAGTGTGTGTGCGTGTTTGTTTGTTTGTTTTTTTTTTTTTGTTTAAAGCCCAGATTAGAATAAACCCCTTTAAGAAAGCAGAGCAAAAAGCTTCAGGCTAGATGCCCAACAACTGCCTAAAAATAGTCTCTCTGGGAACTACCGGGTTCTCTTAATTTTTTTAAGTCAGAACTTACAGAATGGGCTCTGTATATAATTTCCACCTTTCCTAAGTGCTCTCCTTTGACAAAGGGACTGGACCCTGGCAGCCCTGCAGGGGCTCTGCTCGCCGAGGGGCCTTCTGGGATTCCCACATTTGCACCCAGAATGGTGAAGCTCTGGGCGATTTGCTGCCTCTGTCTCATCGCTGTCCTCTGCTTACCTGGAGTCAGCATTGGCTTTGGAGTTCACCCAATGCCACAGCCAACCCTCTTTCCTCTGTCCCTGCAGGACGACGCATGCGGTTGTCACATACAGGCTCCAGGGGCCAGTGGTAGCACTTCTATATGCCACTCAGTTATATGAGAAAGGTAAGCTTATTTTCCTAAATTTGGATTTGGTTGACAATAGGAGATCCACTGGGCAGTCTTGCCTTATCTTCATCAGTTCTAGAAGGTTCAGTTCACTGAAGGTTGACTCCAGCTGGTAAATGTGTCGTACTTCATCTGACCATCAGACAACTGTTCCCCTTTCTTCCATCAGATCTGCCTTTCCCTGATTGGTGTGTTATGGTTTGTGTCTAGTTGTCTCTCCAAAGTCTCATGCAGTCATGGGGTGGGGACTTCTAGAGTATGACATTAACTCATGATCTTCTGGGATTATGGGTGATTTCCTGAGATTATAGGTTTTAGCACTGCTGGGATTATGGGTGTGCATGCTACACTCAACCTGGGGCTTATAGCCTGAGTGTAACATAAGTGAGACAGAGAGACAGACTCTCTCTGTTGCTGTGGTTGGTCTGTTGCCGTTGTTGCTGTTCCACCGCCATGAACTGCTGCCCTCTGTCATCTCCCACTCTGCCTTAAAGCCAGCTGAGTATGGACTGAAATCTTCAGTAGCTGTGAGCTAAATAAAACTTTACTTCCTTCATTTTGGGTGTTGGGTATTTGTCCCAGCAATGAGAAGAGAGCAACTGAGACAGGTGTGTCTGCATAACAACTTCCTCTGCATCAAGAAGAATTTCCATGATGAAACCATGTTGTTAAGCAGTGCAAGGTGTGTCAGCCGCCCTCACTTTAGTCTTTCTCTTTGGCCCTCACTTCAGTCTATTGCATGATGCTCATTAGCATGTTAACATGCTGTCCTATCACCCACCTGCAAGTAAACAGTAGCTTCATGACTCAGTGCAACCATCCAGCCACTGTGCCAGCTTCTGCGTTCTCCATTGTGATGAAGCTCTGTCAACCCCTGCCTTGTTGGCAGGTTTTCTTCAGCCCCCTCCTCCAGACTATGGAAGTCACTGGATCTGAGTCTGAAGCACCTCCAGAATATGCACCCTGAAGCCCTGACGCTTGCTGTCTGCCGCCTCTTCTGGGCCTTTGAGAGGCAGCCGCACCCGGAAGCACCACTGGCTCTGCTTCCAGTGTGACTCTGTCCCCTTTTCCTCCCACTTCACTGCCTCTTTGATCTTCTCTCAGTACTTTTGTCTAGAATTCTCCTCTTTTTCATCTATCAGTTCTCGGTTGTTTTGTTGGTTTGTTGAGATAGGGCCTTGCCATGCAGCCCAGGCTGGCCTTGAAGTCACAATGATCCTCTTGCTCAGCCTCCCAAGGGCTGGGATCACAGGTGTGCACCGCTACACCTGGCATTCATCTGTTCATTCTGCATAATTTCAGAGGATACATCTTTGAATCATTCCTCAGTACCGTCGTCTACATTCACTCTTCAGAACCTGTGGGCCGGATGATCTGATTCGGCCCCGTGGTTTGAAAACCAGCTCTATGCTTCTGGCTGTTCCTAGGCGTATATGTTAATCATTCTGATCTCCTGTGAGTTCCAGACTTCTATAAAAGTCTACATTAAAATATATGTCTTTAATATATAATAGACATCTCAAACTTATTTCCAAAAGAAAAATATTGATTTCCCCATTGTAACTCAGCTTCGTTTTCTTCGTTTCTTTAGTTCACTAGGTGGGATGGCAGTGCTACCAAATAGTCCAGCCAAGAGTTCTGCAGTTTATTTCCCATGGGATTGGCTTATATCAGCATCAGATACACAGGGGCTGAGGGTCAAACCCAGAGAGGTGGAGAGGAGTAGACATGAGGATTCGATTCGTTGGGCTGGACATTCTGGGGCTGGTGCCTCTTCCCCGAGGTTGAATATCATGAAAGGTCACAAGAAAATGAATGAGTTGGAAGAACTCATTGAGAGAAGAAAGATTTTGTCTAAGAGAAACAGAACAGGGCCCCTGGAAAGTGGGTGGGCCCAGGAAACTCCCTTTTCTCTCTCTCTCTCTGTCTGTCTTTTTGAGACAGGGTCTCACTACGCAGTTCAGGCTGGCCTTGAGCTCACTTTTTGTAGCCCAAGCTGGTCTCAAACTCTCACTGATCCTCCTGCCTCAGTCTCCCAAGTGCTGGCATTACAGCTGTGTACCACCATGCTGGCAGGGAGCTCTCTTCTCAAGGAAGCTTTATAGAGTAAAATCATGAAGTGAGGTGGCTGTAGGTGGGATAAACTATAATCAACTAATAAGATTACAAGCATAGTCACTTAGGTAACATTGATCCAATGGAAAATCACAAGTGGGTTGCGAGGTGGGACAAAACTATGGTCCACGAATAAGAGTGAAAGTATAGTTGCTTAGGTAATACTGATTGACTGGGGATCAAATGCACATGGGGAGGACAAGGGCTTTCCTGGAAGGGGTGGGCAAGGAGGTTTGGGTCCCTGACACAGGTGTTTGATGCCTGTTTAGAACATCCATCCCAGCTGTTCATCCCTGGCAGTGTGCGTGCGTAGTTGGTCCTCTTTTATCCTGAGGACTGACCTTTAGTGAATATACTTCCAGACACTGTTGTCTTCTGCAGGGATCCATTAAGGGCCCAGCCCTGTCTGACAGCCTATAATGTCCCCAAACAGCTTAGCTCTCTATAATAATCCCCCCTCTGAGTAGTTACCCCTAGTGGCAGGTAGGGGAAAAGGGCATAGTTTCCACCTAGCCGTTTGGAGCGGAGAAGGGTCAGTACAGACGCGACTATAGTCGAGGCCTCCTCCAGAGAGCGACTCTAAGTGACCTGCACAGATGTCATTTCGCAGATTAGCAGCTAGGACCTCCGGCACAAGGCCGATCTAGTGGGTCTTGACGGAAGGAGGCCAGCTCATCAGTCTGTTGGTTTCATCTGTACCATCACTTGGAGGTTGGCATTCTCTAGGCAAAATGAACCCATTTCCAAGAAATTAAAGCACGCAGAGCAGAGCACAAGCCGCAGAATGGAAAGAGGGGTGCGGAAAGGGCCGCATCCCGACGCTGTTCTCCAGGGACTGGAATAGCAATGGTAACCGCTGGCTCCTAGGCCCTCCGCTGTGGGCTGTGGAAAAGCCTGAAGCTTCTTGGTGGAAGTCCTAGGCTTGGCTGTGAGAGGACGGAGAGAAAAGTCAGTGTTTTGAATCAACCCAGGATGCTGAGGCAGCCACGGAGCACAGCTGAAGACACCGGGAAAAGAGGACTTCCAGAACTGCTTCAGAAAGCGTAAGAATGCTGTGACAAGTGTTTTGAAACAAGGCAGAATATTTTATTTTATTTTATTTGGTTTTTAAGGAAGGGTCTACAAGGGGCTCAGGGTCTCACTACTAGATTGGACTCGTAGTGATCTGCCTGTTTACAGCCTCCCAAGAGCTGGGATTACAGGCATGCACCACCACACCCAGTCTCAATCGCCTTCTCAGCGTGCCCCAGGGGCAGGGCCAGCACGGCAGGCCTGGGATCAAACCCCTGGCCCCTGCACTTGCTTGCAGGTACTTTAATCTGCTTGGCTAGCCCAAGGGGGGATATTCTGAAGTAATGAATGGCAGTGTGCTTCTAACTGCAATGATTTTTAAAAGATCTAAATCTCCACCGTATTTTCCAGTCATGCCGAGTTATAGTCCTTTCTGGCCCCTAAGACCTGGATCTTTCAACTCATCGCCTGCCTTCAGATACTAAATGCAGTGTTTGGAGGAGGAAGAGGAGGAAGAAGAGGAAGAGGAAGAGGAAGAAGGGGAGGAGGAGGAGGAGGGAAGTCTCAGTTTATTGAAACCCTGAAATCACTTAATAATCACTTGAGTTGGTAGAACATTGACTAAGGTTTTTCTATTAGACACAGGAAGAGGTGGTGCTAAGCAAGTTCAATTATAAAAAATAACAAAATGCATTATTTCATATAGGTCTGGACTGAAAATTCATGTCCAGCCTTTAGGTTTACTCACGCCATGTGGCACGAATTTTCACTCACGATTGGCCCCTGGTGGGAGAGGAGGGAGGGGCTGGTGCTTGCATGGACGCCAACAGGCCTTCACTTGGCTTGGGGAGGTGTCATCCCAAGTAGTAACAGTGTCATGAGGATTTAACTTTATGTAAAATGAGATGAGATCTTGTGTTAATGATCTTTTCTTATTGAAATATATAACACACAGACTTTAGCCACATGATAGTGCTTACCTGTACCTGTATTCCAGCACTTGGGTGGCTGTGGCAGGAGGATCAGTGTGGGTTTGAGGCCAGTCTGGCCTGTCTGAATTATTAGCAAGATCCTAGCAAAAAAAAAGAATTGAAGGAAGAAAGGGTTTATCCTGACGCAGTTGCAGTCCATGGCCAGCTGGAGCCAAGTGCCAGGTGGAGGAAAGGCCAAGCAGCTTACTGGGAATGAGAAGCAGAGCAGGGTTAGGGCCTGCAAGAAAGGGGCTGGAGGTGAGATTTGACCCCAGAATTATTCATGGGAGACCCACCCGGACCCAAAATCGGGCCTCTCTCATGCGGTCACCCCAGAGGAAATGCCCTTGGGGTACAGCGGGGCATGTAAGGGATTAGTCTCACCTTTCCTCCCGTTTCTGTTACATGCATTCATAAACAGTGCTTCTGGTTTTACCAAAGTTAAATAGTGTAAGACAGGAAGATTGAACAGGGCTGTTTAAATAGACCTTAGAGCAAGCCTAATGGTGTGTGTCCAACTTCAGTGACACATGGTCAATGTGTTGACTGTGCTCTTACCTGGGTTCATGTTTGCCAGCTACATTCCAAGTTGTAAATTTCAACCCAAGGAGTTAAGGCAGCTCACAATGCCAAGGGACGTGGAACGCGAGTTGCAGGTGGGAGTGGGTGTGTCCAGAGTGGTAACGGCTGGAGACTGAAGCGTGAGCTGCAGCGCCGGCACTGTCACCAGAGCTAGCTTCCACACTGTGTTTATTGGGCTGTGTTATGGTTTATGTCTAGCTGTCCCCGCAAAGCCTCATGCAATCATGAGGCGGGGACTTCCAGAGTTTGAGATTTAAGTCATGATCCACTGGGATTATGTGTTTTAGTACTGATGGGACTATGAGTCTGAGTACTTCCGGGATTATGGGTGTGACTTAAGGCAGATAGGCTGAGGCAGAGACCCTGAATGTAATATAAACAGAGACAGACTCTCTCTGTTGCTCTCTGCTCCCCTGGTTGTTCCGTTGCCTCTGTTGCTGTTCTGCCGCCATGAACTGCTGCTCTGTGCCATGTACCTCTCTGCCTTGGAGCCAGCTGAGGATGGACTGAAACCTCCAGTGACTGTGAGCTAAATAAACCTTTCCTTCCTTCATTTTGAGTGTTGGGTATTTGTCCCAGCAACGAGCAAAAAATAACTAAGACAGGCTGCAAAATCACATCTAACAGTATTATAAGGCCAAATATCATTGGCAAGACAATTTGTTAAGCTATCATTTATTTAATCTTTCTTCATATTATGTTCTCCAACTTATATTTTGTTTTATAATATCCATATGATATGCACATAAATTATGAGTAAATATGCATTTCTGTATTGATCCTGTAAAGTACAAAATATACTTAGAGACCACTGCTCAGCAGGGCAGTAATTAGCAGGCAGTTTTCTCAATCCTTTCGTCCTTAGAGCTGGGGGCCGGGGCTCTGTCCCGAGCAACACCCCAGCCCTCTGCTACATTCCCCGGCAGAAACCAGTAGAGCTCACAGGGCTTGGAGAAGTTATTTCAAGAACAAAGTCCCAGGAGCCTTCATCGCTTCTGTTTTCTTTGGGGTTTCCTGGGTAAAGTTGCAGAGCAGGGCCACCAGCCTCCACTTGCCCAGACCCAGCCACACCCTCCCATTCATTAATTTTCCAGACTTACTAAGAAACACATTTTCTGCATAGAGTGTGAGAGTCCAGGACACAGGGGCTCCTCCAGGGAGTTCCCACAGCAGAGAGACGAATTCTGGGCACCAGTTCTAAATCATCCTCAGGATGCGGCTGGTCAGCCAGCAGGGTGTGTGCCAACCATGCCAATCAGATTACTGGAAGAGGCTGGCCATTGCTCAAGAGAAGGGTGGTTTTCTTCCTCCCTTTTCCTCCTGATTTGCTCCTTTGCATGAACTAGATGAATGTAACAGGTTGGCACAAGCATCTGATATTCATCAGGGCTACGGAAAGTGCCC
>PVKN010017263.1:0-17426 GCA_004027915.1 Capromys pilorides | reverse complement strand
AATTTGTTTAACCAAAGCTTTACATGACACAAGATCCCTAGAGACTCAGCATTAAACATTTTTAAATTTGTTAAAAATTGACTTACATGATGCTGAATTTGGTACAGAAAATATGTACTAGTATGTATGCTACTACTGTACACTACTACTGTATGTATTATGCTCCTATAGCATAGCACACCTACAGAGTAAAATGTGCTAATTATGTTAGTATATTAATATAAGACATCCTGCTTATATTACTATTAAGAGACACTAATTTGTTCCAACAATTTTACTTCTATGGATTTATGTTAAGGAAATAATTACCATATTTGTTTAATAATGTTTATACAAAGAAAATATCACATCACAATTTTTTTTGAAATTTAAAGAAAAAAAATTATTGAAAATCTGAAAAACAATTCCTAAAAGATGAACTTTTCCAGAAAACTGTAGCTACACGAGCATTAGACACAAATACAAAAACCATGAAACAACTCACCATCCTTCAACAACTTCAGCAAAGGTAAAATACCTAAGGAACAACATGGATGGCTTGTAAAGGAAGGGCTCTTTAAACACCATTTAAAAAAAAAAAAAGCACAAATGGATGTGTGTATTCAGTTATATACACTGAATTAGACCTTTGGTACTAGCAATCAGAGCATTTTGTCATATAGCATTAACACGTATTATAAAAGTGCGTAGCGTCAAAGGAGTAGAACCACCAGCATTCAAAAGCAGCTTTGTCAACTAGGCAATAAAACACTCCACCATGTCTCTCTGCTGTCCATCACTGAATACACTGGTAGCAACTTTGAAATAAAAAAAGAAAAAGACAAAAGGAGCTGTAACCCCTTTTATTTTCTGTTTAAAATCAAAGAAAATAACTCCGTTATACACTAACATCTTCAAAGTACATCATCTGTACAGGAGAAAGACTAGGAACAAAAACATGTGGACAGAGATCCAAACACCGATGAGTGTGCCTCACACTGCTTTCCGATGGTACTCAGGAAGGGCCACTTCATAATCACTGGCACTAAACAAAGTTGCCGAATTCTTCGCCAGACACTTGAGGAAATCATGAGGGTAATTCAGTAATAAAGCAAGTGTTCTCATCCAGAGGTGTATAGGTCAACACTGCTCCAATTCGTACAAATAATCTCAGTAGATGTGGTGCTCCATACACCTGGGACATAGGTGCATCAGGATGATTGGCAAGGATCTCAGCGTACTGTGGTCTCTCAAATTTGTAGAGGAGCTGAGCGCCCAGCATCACACTGAAGTATTCTTTTATCCCTGTTACAACCTCGTTAAGAGCATACTCCTTATTATCTGTGTTTCCTCAAGATTCCTTATAATTTGCAAAGTTCTCTAGAACGGAGTCCACATTCTTCTTGGCAGGAAGATAGAAGAGCTGTTTCTGTCTGGTAATTAGGTCCCAATCATCAACAAGACATGGCTTTAGCTCTTCAGGGATTTTTACTTTAACTTCAATTCTGTTCATAAATGTTTCTTCATCTTCAACAGTAGGATCAACCCGGGCCCTCTTCTCCCGAGGAGGCTGAGGTGTCTCACTGGTACTGCCGCCATCTCCATTACCAGGGGTTTTTTGTTTGTTCTTTTCAGTTTTCACTTCAACATTTTTCTGTTGCAGACCAGATGTCTTCTTTCCTGGAGCAGCCCCTCTCATCTTTCCCTCTGCATACATTGTTCCTGATTGGCCTTTTGCAGTTCACGCTGTTTCTGTAGATTGGTGTCTACATACTTGACCACTCTGTTTTCTGGAACCCACTCATCCCAATTTTTATTCCAACCATTGCAGTGTAAAAAGCAACTTACTTGTTTGTCCTTTATGGCAACCTTTACACACCTTGCTTCATAAAGAAGAGGGCCATGAAAGCACAGTACTCGTTCTCCCTCCTGGAACTTGAGCTTCGGGTCCAGAAAACTGTAGCTACACAATGCTACAGTTATAAGTGGGCGGCATTTATAAGTGATTTGCCACCTCCTTCTCCCACCACCCCCGACTACCGCCACCTACTCTACCCCACCCGAGCTAGCGTCAGACGCGCGGTCAGGCACAGCCCCTCTACATCCTGCGCCCGATTTGCCAGCGCCCACACACCTCACAGCACCGCAACTGCTCCACAGTCACCAGCCAACGGTCACCCCTCACATCACAATTCAAAAGAGAAAAGTTGAAAATACCCCAAACATTTAAAAAGAGAAGATTGAATGTATAATAGCTTAATATCTATGGAATAAAACACGAGTCTCTAAAAATCATTGTACAGATAAATATCATAGGTGAAAAAAATGCTCAACCTCATACTAAGGCTACACATCACATGAAATGTATCAGTATAAATATATTCATGTTTGTGCTGAAGTATGCAAAACAAAAGTTTCTCTGAGAACAAATTAATTTCTAATAGTTTTTAGTTATCTCTGTTGTCTGAAATTCTACCTGACCTCAGTATGTATCATATAGATTTTTTTTTTTTTTAGTGCTGGGCTCAAACCCAGGAATTCCTGCAAGGTAGGCAAGCAATGAGCTACATTCTTAATCTAAAAGAATTTTACTGACAACAGAAAGAAGCAAAAGAGCACTAATCTGGGGGTACTACCCAAGTACTCAGAGGTCCACCAGACTTAGAAGCTTTGAAATCGAAGAAACTTCTAAACTGATCATAGTTCCCTGTTTTCTTCCTTTCGTATTATTATCTCTTTCTGGGGCAACTCTCGTCTGCTCAGTGGCTCAGTGGAGAGCTAAGTCTTTAGCATATAATCATCCAAAGAAAGGAAGTAACCTTAAACACTTGCACAGAGGTGACAGATTGCCCTTCCATTAGGCTTTCACATTTTGGAAACTGCATGTATAAAATGCAAGCTGCCTGCCTGTCCTGTAATTTATAGGTGGTCTGATCTTCATAGCACAGCAGCTGAAGAATTATTAAGGGGTCAGTTAGTTAGTAAAATTTATATAGACTGTTATAAGATATAATAGAGGGAGATACTGCAAATTAACAAAGGAACATTTATTACGTAAAGAAACTCATAACCCAAATTCAAAAGACACATCAAATTTTAGAGATTTCTCATGCAAGAAAGCATGGAAATATTCTATTCTTCTCTTAGTTTTTTATTCTAGAAATATTATTTTTAATTAGCTATTTTAGAGGCTGGCCAGATAGCTCAGCAGATTAAAGCACCTGCTTAGGCAGACACAGGCACCAAAGTTCAATCCCCAGCCTGCCTTGTGCACTGAGACTGCAACTGAGACTGGGCATGGTGGCCCACGCCTATAATCCCAGCACTTGGGAGGCTGAAAACAGGAGAATCATTGAGTTGGATGTATGCAGTGAGACCCTGTAGAGCCTGTACTAAATACATTAAAAAAATTTTAAATAAAAACAATTTAAAAATTAAAAATAAAATAATTAAAAATTTCATTTACCAGTCCATGTTATGGTCTGTACCCAAAGCCTCATGCAGTCATGGGGCAGCTTCTGGAGTTTGTGACTCATTATCATGGGTGTGGATGCTGCACTTGCCCTGGGGCAGATAATTTGCATTATCTGTAAGGAGGAAAGAGAAGCTGGCTAGTTGCCAGAGCTGCTGCCCCTCCCTTTGCTCTCTGGGTCACCATGAAAAGTTGCTCCCTGCCATGTGCTGCTCTGTCTTACAGCCAGCTGAATATCCACTGAAACCTCCAGTAATTGTGGGCTAAATAATCCTTTCCTTCCTTCATTTGAGTGTCAGTTATTCATCCCAGCAATGAGAGAAGAGTAACTGAGACAGTCCACAAGCATTTTCTTTTTTGTTTGTTAAAGTTAGCAGGTTACTTCTTGCTTTTATATTACCTTGGAAAAAAGACTATGAAGATCCACTCCCAATGATCTAATGTTTGTGATCTTTGTTCATGGGTGTAGGGGTACAATGGACAAAGAATGAACAAAGGATATTTTCTCACCCTCAATTATTTAGTGCTAAACTAACACACTGACCAAGAGCAGGTGATATCACAATGATAGTCACATATGCATTTATATTGTACCTTACTTTTAATTCTCTGAGAAATCTCTGTAAACAATGGAGTACTGGGCCTGAGCACTCTCTACTAGGTACTAGAGATAGATGGAGTGAAGGCCTCTGGAATGCTCTCTGATATTTTTGAACTCAGGGCTTAAAATTCTAGCTTATATTGTGAAAAAGTGCATATTCATAGTAAAATCTCAAGTTTGTTTAAGGAGGCAGTACATAGGAGATTTCTGGAATTAGACTTGGCCCTATGTAAATAAAAGTAGATGTAACATAAGACTAAGATTTCAACCTAACCTACTGTGACAGTCAAATTAATGAAGCACTTTCATTTGAGTGCTCATGGGTACTTTCATGATGTTCACTTGGATATCAGCTCATTCTATTGTCTTTTCATTCACCACTGGTTCCCTTCCATGAAATTTCTGTTATTTATAATTCAGGAGGCTTTCAGAAATATGAAATTTGTGATATGGGATTTTTTTAGATATGTTATATAGTGCTCTCGTTTTCCATTTAAATGCTTTTAAAATTGGGAGCTAAGTGTTTTTTTGTAATGTGTGACACCACATTAAGGATTAATTCTTCAGGGAACTAAGTGTCCATGCCTTAAGGTTAAAATTTTCCTTCTAAATGGAATTCATTGAAAAGCATATAATTAAGAGCTTGAACTTCAAAGTAAGACAAAATTAAATTCTAATTTCAGCTTTAACTGTGGGGTTTCAGACAGTTAATTAATTCATTCTGTATTCTTCATCTATATAAAAAAGGTGAAATATTTGTATTTACCACACAGAATTGAGGATTTAAATGAGGTAAAGTCAATAAGCAACATGCTCTATCAGTGTTACTACTGTTATAGCAACAGATGGCAGTGGGTGAAGATAAGCCCCACAAGAAACAAGGGGCTAGGAACAAGAAGTTTGTTTTTCTTTTTCTTCCTTTGTTTCTTTGTTTCTTTCTTTCTTTCTTTCTTCTTTCTGTCTGTCTTCATTTGGTATAGGGTCCGGGGTCTTACTAAGTAAATTAGACTCACAGTGATTTTCCTGTTTTCAGCCTCCCAAGTGCTGGGACTACCGGCATGTGCCACCATACCCAGTCTCAGTGGCTGTCTCAGCACGACCCAGGGCCAGGGTCAGCAGGGCAAGTTGGGGTTGAACCCCAGCCCCTGCGCTCTGCCTAAGCAGGTGCTTTAGTCTGCTGAGCTGTCTGGCCGGCCCTCTTCAAGAACAACGAAGTTTGTATTGGGAGCTCAAGACCAACATTCTGGCTTCAGGTCAGGGCTCCCAAATTGTAGGTACTGGCCTGCACTTTGCTTTCAGGTTTATGCTTTTTAGGTATTCATAGCAACCACAGTTCCACACTCATAGCAATGCTATAGAATTGCCACATAATTGTTATAAGGTTTACATTCTTACATTTTCAAGGCACTGTAGACCATCTGCCAGTACAGGATACCATGTTAGAATTTATTCTACTTATATTTTATTACTTTATTTTACGAGGAGATGAATTCAGGACCATGCACTTGCCAACAGGTGCTTATACCACTGAGCTATATCTCCGGCCTCACAGGATGTTATGCCTTGATGTTTACCCTACTTCATAAGCTGTTCTGATGTTCTCTTTTTATGACCTTGTTTACCTCAGTGGGTTTAAGGTTAACTACAGGGGTGGGGGTGACAGTTTATCTCCAGCTTAAGTGAACATAAGTGTTTTTGTTAAAATGGAGTTACAGAAAGAAAATAGGCTCTCTTGCCACATCACTGTGACTAGTCATCAAGTATTTATTTATGTATTCCTCACCATGTGTCAGGTGCAACTTCCCTGGGGATCAAGTAAGATGAACACTTGGTTCCTCTCAGGAAGACAAGATGGACAGTGCTAGATACTGAGTAAATACTGAAGAACAATTACTTTACCCTGATGTCCTAGTCAAATAAAACTCTCCATCTACAAGGATCAACTGATTTAAGGAAATAAGTTCATAAAAACTTCCAATTATTTAATAAAAAAAGACAAAAAACCTAGGGAAAATGGTCAAAAACCAACTGATTTGAGGAAATAATTTATAAAAATTCAAATTATTTAATAAAAAAACAAACTTAAGGAAAATGATCAAAGCTTTAGGCATAAAATTCATAAAAAGAAATACACATAATAAGAAAAATTAATATATAAAGATGATGTGATCTACTTTTATAGATTTTTAAAACTTTGTATGGACATGCTTTTTTGTTTTGTTTTTTGAGACAAGATCTTATGATTTGCCCAGGATGACCTCAAACTCACAGCAATCCTGCCTCAGCCTCCCAAGGGCTGGGATTATAGGTATGGACCATGCTTGGAATGACATGCATTATTTTAGTTATTATTTTTAAATTAATATTTTATATCAGTGAGTTTCCTATTACTGGGACAAAATACCTGACACCTTCAGTTTAAAGGAAGACAGGTTTATTCTGGTTCATGGTTTCCAATGGGTTCAGTCCAAAGTTAATTAGATCCCAGGAGAAACATCTTGTGGAAGGGGCTGGTGGATGGAAGCTTCTTATCACATGGGAGAGAAAGGAGAAATGAGGATGATAATATACCCTCCAGGTCACACCCTAGTGGTCCACCTTTAACCAGTTTCTACCTCTTAACAGCAAATTCAGCTATTAAACTCAACAATGGATGATTCTACTGGTGCTTATAGCAGTCCCATGATCCAGTGACCTCCCAAACATGAGACTTGGGAGGGACATTTAGATCTAAACAATAAGGTTCTTCCCCTAAGCCTCAAAGGGCTCATGGCCAACTCACTATGCAAAGTGCATTTGGTCCAGCTATAGCAATCACCAAAATCTGAACAGCTCCAGCTTTGTTATAAAGTCCAAGCCCAAAGTCTTCTCGGACACTCAATTCTTAGCTATACGTTTCTATAAAATCAAATGGAAAGTTAAACACTTCCATCTTATGACAGAACAGGTTAAACATTCTCATTTCAAAGTAAACAAATAGAAGTATTAAAAAAAACTGGGCTAAAGCAAGACCAAGACTAACAGAGTAAACACTATATCCTACTTTGGCACCTAGGCAAGCTATGGCTAGACATGAACTCTAAAGGGCTTAGGGAGCCTGATCTCTATTACAGTTGTATTACACTTGTAATAGAGATCTGATCTTGGGCTGGATCTGATCACTGTTTGAAGCTCTTCATAGCAAACTGTCCATACTGTGTTATTTCCAACTTTCTAGGATTTCCTTTGCACCTTTGGCTTCATTCTTACAGCTTTGTACACTGCCCTCTCAGTGGCATATTATCTGACTTCCGAGGCCTTCCTTTAAAATCTGGTGAAAGGTTCCATGATCCTAAACTTTTTCATTCTCTGTACCTGAAAAACCAGCACCATGAAGACAATGCCAAAGAATGCCAACAGTTTGCACAGTCCCCAGAACCCCTTGGATCCTGGCTGTAGAGGCCTCTGAGAACCTTAATGCAGTGTGCACTGTGCAGTGAATCCCAGGAAGCCAATTCCATAGCCATCCCTTTTTTAAAAAAGGGTCCAGTTACTTTCTTCTTAAATGAGTACTTTAAAATTCTGTGCCCTTGAGCCTGTGAATCCTTGCTGATTCCTGAGATATATTCAATTTCCATTTCCCATTGTCCTGATGCAAAGTACTTGACTTTCTTTAATACTAATCTTTATATTAACCATGCTTTCCTTGGCCCCAATTTCATAGGCACTTCCTTCCTAATGAAACTAAAAACTTTTCAAGTTATTTAGTTCTGTTTTCACTCCTGATTTTCACTGCAGATCTAGCTAAAAGTAACTAAAAATGCTGTTCTCACAGCCTGACTTTGTTTTGTTTTGTTTGCGGGGGTGGGGGGAAGGAGCCTGGGAATTTTCTCTTTAAGATCAATTAGCTCGCTGTCATTAATCTTATTCTCCTTTTCCAGGACATAGAAAACATAAAAACAGATTTTTCTGTCTGAGTGTAACACACATAACCTCTAGTCCAACTTCCCACAGACTATTCCCAACTGAAGCTTCCTGAGCCTGCTTTTACTTTCCTCATTTCTATCAACGTTCTGGTCTTTTGCATTCTAACCAGATTCACCTATCAAGTTTGTCTTACAACACTCCAGAGTTCCTCTAGCACACATTTCCAGACCCTTCCAAATTCTTCCCATGTACTACCTCCAAAAATTTCTGAACTACATACCAGAAACAGTCACAGCAACAAACTCATTCTCGCTACCAGTTCTTTCTGTCACTATAATAAAATACTCAATGCCTACAACTTAAAGGAGATTTTTATTTTGGCTCAAAATTTCCAGTCAAAGTTACTTGTATCCAAGGTGAACGAAAGTACAGTAGAATTACCTGGTGGAGGAAAGCTGCTCATCTCACAGATTTTGAAACCTTCTGAGTTCTGCTTTTCTTGCTCCCAGATTTCCCAACATGGTCTAGCTTTACACAGCTCTGCAAGTGCTCACAACTCATACCTTCATACCCATTCTCATTTCTTCCTCTTCTTGGAGTCTTCCTTCCTGGTTAGACCTGATAAAACTCATCTTATGCTGCTTCCTCTGGGAAGCCACTGATCCTTGATGCCACTGTCAGTGGGATTACTCATTTCATGCTTGCCTCTCTTGCTAGCTGCTTACCAGGTAGATGCACCCTCTTTCTTTGTGGTCTTACATTTGACATACTGTTTAACAGAACAACCATCTTGGAAATGTTTCTCAAATGAGTAAATGAATAATGAATGCAGGAGAGAATAAATGAATTATAAATTAAGTAAAAGAAGTCAACTATATTAGGACAGTAACCCTGAGGTTTCTTTCAGAAATGCACAATTTCTAGTTTGCTCATGTGAAATTTCAAGTTGGTATGTTATACATGGACAGAAGAAAATTTGTGTTCAATTCTTTATTTTTTAATTAATTAAATAATTTTTGTGGTAGTAGGGATTGAACTCAGTACTTTGCGCTTGCCAGGCAAGCACTTACTCCACTGAGCTGTTCTTTAGTTGTACTTTCATGCCATGGTAATTTATCAAAACCTTAAAGACTCCAATCTGAATTAGGTAAGATGTTTCCTAGATATTAGATGACATATACATACAAAGCACATGCCATAAATAGACATTAAAATGTACATTAACACTGCCATCATCATTATTATTATGAAAGAAGCATGTTAATTAGGTTCATAGCAGTAACATAGAGGTCGAGAACATAGGATTTGGGGTAAATTTCTTGGGTTATATCCTGCTGGTCTCTTAAGAGTGACCTAATATTTTGGAAGTCTTGATATTCCAGTTTGTAAAATCAAGATGTATCATTTCTTGGGTATTGAATGAACGTTTCCTTTGCATCAAGAGTTATCTCAGGTTCCTAGGTTCCATGATGTACAAATCAAACAAAAATTTCAACACTTTTGGGGTTCATATCATCAAATAAATAAAATATATCCTAAAGATATTTGATGACAATAAAAGTTCTGACTTAAAGGCAGGAAACAGGTAAGAGCAATGGAACAGGACTGGATTTCAAACCAGATGATCAATCAAGGAAGGCCACAGGGAGTAGGTGATATTGGGTGACACTGTCAATGGAAAGAACAGCAAAGAGGTATCAAAGCAAAGCCACCTTGGTGAGGTGAGGCACACCTAGCCCAGGAAAGCAATGCAGAGAGAGAGGGGCAGAGAAAAGTTGGAGGGGAAGTTGGAGCCAAAGCAGCATCAGAATGGAGCTCTGCACCAGGACACAGACTCTTTCTTTCCTGAGTGAAAGCTTACTGAGGATGATCAGGGCCCTGAGGTGGCCTGAATGACCACTGATGATGGCTCAGTGATGGCCAGGATGAAAGCAAAGGGCCTTGGAGTAGTTCAGTGGAAGGAGTGAAAAGCATTCTTGTGGTCATTGACCAAGATATGTTCCTTCTATTCCTAAGAAAATTGGTATACTTACTTTTTTAGAATTGTATGCTGCTAGACAATTACTATACTTACTTACAGTGTCTGCAGCATGTATCACAACTCCTTTCCATTACAATGTGCAGTGCACAACCTACACTACCATATATGCTGTTCCTGAGAAAGGAAAGGAACCAGTGGGAATCAGGGATGACATGTAGGATTTTGGTATAAGCACCTGGAAGAAAAAAGGCCCACAAACCAATAAGGGAAGAACAATAGGGAATGTTTGTGGTAGGGCAGACAAGAAATATTAAATTTGAAATAGGTGACATTGAAGTCAGTAAAAGATCCTGCCTTACTTGATGGTATGAAGATTAAACTGGTTAATACACGTGTGCATTAAAAGCAGTTTCTGTTAGAAGTTAAGTGTTAGACATTATTTAGAAACAAATAAAGTCCCATAGCTGCACCCCTTCCAGCATAATTGTTTTTGTGATAAGAAGTGAGGGACAGACACACACAGGGACAAGCATATGGAGACCTAGACCAAGGTGGCAGGTCACCAGCCAAGGAGAGAACCTTGGAAGAAACAAGCCCTGCAGTGATCTCTGGCTTCTAGTCTCCAAATGGTGAAACATGAAATCCTCTTAAGTAAGCCAAAAAAAAGAAGTAGGCCTCACTATTAGGCCACTTGAATTTTCGATATGTGAATTTAAGTTTAGCAAATGTGTACATAGATTTGTAATGGTGTGTGCAGATAGATAGATAGATAGATAGATAGATAGATAGATGGATAGATAGAGGTTCATTCTCTAAATGACTATTCCTTCAAGTCTCTAACATAACTCCAAAACTTTAGCCTACAGTTGTATGTTATCAGGTTATAAGTAAATTATTTTAAATACAGGTACCACTCTAAAAATATGTATACTTAAATAAACACATATGTAAAATGTGTGTTGATAAAATCATGTAAACATGCATTTGGGTGTTTGTCTTGCAAAATCTCTGCTCCTCCTCCTTTGTGGCACACAGGGGATGCTTTGTCTCTATGGGGTAATAATATATAAATGAGAAACTACACCACAATAGAATCAAATATCTTTCAGAATGTCTGTCTGTTTATAAATAGAGCTAAAAAATGAAGAATGCTCAGATCAAGATTGTAAAGTAAAATTAAATTTTTGTTTGTATTTCCTGTAACATCACTGAAGCAGAATATTTTGTTGTAAGTTCTTAAAATTTATCTTGTCAGAAAGTGCTCCTCACAGACCCCTTGGCTGGGTACCAGTTGTTGTGGGACCTCCAGAAGAGACTGAGAGGTTGAGGAAAGAGAGCCTCCAAGCCAGGGAATGGGATAAAGGGAAGCACTGACCTTGTAGGGCAAGAGCCAGGACTGATGGCTGCTAGAATTAAATCTCAGGCACTTTTGAGCACCCTCATGTCCTCAGTTGCTCCTCCAGAGCTCTACTCTAGCCCCTCTAGGCTCACTATACACATGATTTTGCTTTTCCAGGCATCTGCCCCTGGAAAGAGGAGGCTAGAAGCCTGTCAGAATGTAGGAAAGTGTTTATTACAATCCAATGTGAAAGACTTTTCTGCTTATCTACCCTCTTATTCACTGAACCACATTTAACTGAACAAATAAAAAAAGATTTTGGAAAGATTAAGTAAAAGAGATTCTTGCGGGGAAAACTATAGTGTTAGGTTAAGCAGTACCAATTCTGGTAGTCTTCAACAAGGCACGGGGGAGAAAGGCAGAGGTACTATATGGCCTAACATTAAGACATTCTATGTAGGACAAGTGGTGGGTTTTCTTCCCACACAAAAAGCTGCTTAATCATCATGTCAGGGACCAAGAACAATAGTCCATGGCTTCCCTTTTCTACTAAAGGAAAAACTTCCTCTTCCTCTTATGAAAACTAATATTCCCCAATCAGCTCCTGATACCCTGCCTTACCAGGCACAATCACTTCCTGAGATGTCACTTAGCCCTCCCTCCAGCTTGCCCCATAAAAGCCTGAGCTCTTTTTGTCTTGGGTCTAAAGACTGTGCTTCTCTTTAAACAGTCCTCTTGTGTGGAGCAACAAGGCCTCTTTGTTCTCCTGTCTCTCATCTGCACCAAAAAACCTTACAAGAGTTGCACAAATCATGGACTATTAAAACATTGTCCCCTGTCTCTAAGCTCTAATCAAATTGATTGATTTGTGGGTTAGGAATTTTTAAGACTGAATAGTTAACATTTTTTAAGGTATACTGACATTTGAATGTACATTTTGAAATTTAAACTTTGGGAATACTTTTTGTAATGAATATATTACATATATCCAGCAATCTTCTTGAAATCCTCTAATCAAGTTTTCCTGTGTGATTGCTTGGTCACTGTGGAGCACCACCTCCTACCCCATCCTACTAAGCTCCAGCAGAACAGAATCTGGCTCTGAATCATCATGGTGTACATGGCTTCTGGAGCACAGCAAGCTCACAAATGACTGAATAAATGAGAGGGCAATCATGCTGATGAAATAAATTCATTCTTAGCATGAATTTATTAATGCACAATCCAGTACATAGTCAGCCTGATACTCAGTCCTAAATCAACACATACTCAGTCACTCAGTGTTGCTCCTTTCTTCTCCACAAGAAATCCTTCTTATGCCAATTCACATCTAATGTGTCTTCAGAGCTCACCTCAAAGGTCCATTGTGGGAAGTCATCCCTGAGTCCACCTTCTAAACTTAGAATCCTACTTAGGATTTCAACAGTACTGTGTCAGGGCTGGCCAGATATGTCAGTGAATTAAAGCACCTGCTTAGGCAGAGCACAGTGTCTGGGGTTAGATTCCCAGAGTGCAGACTTTGATTGAGACTGGACATGCTGCTGTGCACCTGTAATCCAAGCACTTGGGAGGCTAAAAACAGAATTAATATGAGTCTGATCTAAGTAGTAAGACCTTGTAGACCTTGAACTAAATACATTTTAAAAAGGAAAAAAAAAAGTACCTTCTCTGTCTCCCTGTCACAGGCATAGCCAGTAACAGAACTCTGTCCTCAGATTGCAAATTCCCGGGGATGGTCTCTAAATGAGATCCTAGGCCAAAACACAGCAGGTATGCAATAGATGAGAAACTAATCTTAGCTTCTCTTTTATTTTATTTTATTTCTGTTGTTGTTGTTTTATTTTGTTTTTTATCAATTTTAATGAGAAAGAAATAGCAATGAGAGTTTTAAAACAGGTTAGTAGGGCAGTTTAATAATTAATACATTGCATTTTGTCTTCATAATAGTTATTCAGAGTACAAGATGCAGACATGATATCTTGTGTAAACACTATTAGTACAAATCTTTCTTCTCACTGAAATAAGAGAAAGTAGCTGTATATCTATCCTATTTGATATATATATATATATATATATATATATATATATATATATATATATATATGTTTTGTCAGAGATGGGTATCCCATTGCCATTCAAATACTGTAGGTGCATGAATTCAGCAAGTTAACCCAATATTGTCTAATAATCTGTAAGAGTAGTGGGTTATCAGCAGAACTGGCCATGTCAGAGTTGTCAAGCTTTTTATAGTACAGCATATTATTATAGCTTTACTTTTTATACCTCACGGTTAAACTTTTCTGCTGGGTAGTTGAGACCAAGGTAAATCAAGACCTATATAACAAAAAATGTAACTTTTGTATCTAACAAGATCAGTCAAATCCCCTCAGGATTTACTCTGAAACCATGTGCAGCACCCTGTAGATCTTTTGTCAGTGCCAGCCAGCCATCTGGATGAGTGACAGCCATTGTTTGACCAATTTGCTGTCTGTGAAAGCCTGAGAAAAAAATGTTTCTCTCTAGGTGACCCTCCTTAGGCACACTATACATCATCGACCCCTTTCTTCTGTGGCCTCAGGGTCTCCTTGAACAGAAAATTTGGGACAACACTGAGTTATAGGATGTTACATTACAGGTTCTCTTATGTCCTGAGTCCTCACTGACATTTAAGGGCTAGGGTCAAAATATTGGTTATCCTTGCAGCCCTTCTTTTTCCTCTAATATTTTGTCTGCAAACTTAAGTTGTTAGCCATCCAGAAGAGAAGTTTAATGATATTATTACCCTATAACATAGACTGTTGAGCTTAACATCACTATCTGTCCTGAATATTAAACACCTTAGACATGACATGGAACAGACATTTTCCAATAATTACTGATATTCTAAAATTTAAATCCCTATGGAATGTGAAAAAAATAATTACACATTTTTACACATAAATTTAGAAATGTAACCATATACAACATTGTAGCAGGACAATCCTATGACTTTTTTTCTTGTCTGTTTTCTTTTATTACCTTTAAAAAAAAAACAACAAACATTTACTTGAGGGTATAGCTATAATTGATATGATATTAGAAGCAGTATGCATTTAGAAGACCAGAATGATAGATATTCCTAGCCTGGTTTTAATATTATACATTGCTATCCTCAGTGTATTTGCTTAGCTCACAGATAACAGCATTTATAGTTAGACAGGGTGATAATTATATTGATTTATTGCTGGTTTAATAACTTGATGGAGATTCTTAGGATCATTACCTTAACCATCTGATGTGTATAAATGTATGGTTTTGCCCCTGCCATGTTTTCTAACTTTTCTGCTTGCTCTCTCTTTGTTGTTTAATCCTGAAATTCTCGCTTTCCATTTAACTGTGTTATGCCTTTCAACTTTTGTTTCTTCTTTTGAGTTCTTACACTAGGGAGACTATATGATATTTACACATATGGGTCTGGTTTATTTCATTTATGGGTATATCTTCAACTTGCATGCAGTTATATGTGACAATTTTGAATTTATTATTCTTTACAGCTGAGTAATACTCCATTGTATGAAACACCCCATCTTTTTCATCCATTCCTCAGGAGACAGGCATTTTGATTGTTTCCAAGATTTGGCTATCAAAAGTTGTATAAACCTGCTATAAACATAGATGCACATATATCACTATGGTATGATATTTTCAGTTCTTTTGGGAAAATTCCCAGAAACGGAATAGCTGGATTGAATGGGATTTCCAGTCCTAGCTTTCTAAGGCGTCTCCACACTGATTTCCATAATGGTTGCACCAGACTATGTTCTTTTTCCCCACAGACTCTCCAACATTTGTTGTTAGTTGATTTCTTTATGATAGCCAGTCATTCTGGGGTGACATGGTATCTTAGTGTTGTTTTAATTTGCATTTAACGGATGGCTAGTAATGTGGAGAATTTTTATGCATTTATTAGCTTGTAGTATTTCTTCCTCTGAGAAGTGTGTGTTCATCTCAGATGCCCATTTCTGGATTAGATTTTCAAATTTTGGGGTCCTACTGTTTTTCAGTTCTTTACAAATTCTAGAGAGAAGACCTTTGTGTGAGTCATTATTTAAGATGTTCGGAAAATTTTTGGATTGTATTTTCACTTTGTTGGTAATTTCTTTTGACACGCAAGCACTTTTCAATAAGAGGAGGTCTCACTTGTTAATTCTTTCAAGTATTACACGTGCATTTTGATTTTTGTCCACAAACTGTTTGCCTACACCGATGTCTTCAAGATTTCCTCCTACTTTCTCTTCCAGGAGATTTAGTGCTTCTGTTTTAATGTTTAGATCTTTAATCCATTTGACTTTGGTTTAGTGCATGGTGATAGACCTGGATCAAGTTTTATTTGTCTGCATGTAGAGACACCAGTTTTTCCAGCAGCATTTGTTAAAGAGGCTATCTTTCTTCCAGTAAACATGTTTAGCCCTTTGTTGAAAATAAGGTGGCTGAGTGTGTTTGTATTTGCTTCTGCATCTTCTAATCTATTCCATTGATCCTCAGGTCTACTTTTTTGCCAAAAGTATGTTGATTTTATCACAGTAGTTTTGTAATATAATTTCAAGTCAGGAATTGTAACGTCTCCTGCTTTGTCTTTGTTACCCAGAATTGTCTTTGCTATTCTAGGTCTTTTCTGATTCCAAATATATTTTAGGAATGACTTCTCTAAGTCTGTGAGGTATGTTGATGGTATTTTGATAGGGACTGAATTAAATCTATATAACAATTTTGGGAATATGGCCATTTTCACAATATTGGTTCTTCCTATCCAGGAGAGGGGGGTGTATTTCCATTTTCTGAAACCTTCTACAATCTCCCTTTTCAGAGCACTGTAATTTTCATTGAATAGATATTTTACTTCTTTCCTAAGTATTCTGTTTTCTGCAATGCTGTTGTAAAAGGTATTGTTCCGCTAATTTCCCTCTCAGTGTATTTGTTATCTGTGTTTAGGAATACTATGGACTTTCGGGTATTGATTTTGTACCCTTCTATGCTACTGAATTTGTGTATTAATTTTAGAATGTTCTCGATGTAGTTTTTTGGGTCTTCCAAGTAGACTATCATGTCATCTGCAAATAATGATAGTTTAACTTCTTCTTTAGCTATTCTTATCCCTTTCATCTCTCTCTCTTTTCTAATGACCCTAGCTAATGATTCCAGAACTATATTGATTAGAAGTGGTAATAGAGGACATCCTTGTCTTGTAGTAGATCTGCGAATAGAAAATTTCAGTTTTCCCCATTTAGAATTATGTTAACCATTAGATTGTCATAGATGGCTTTTATCAGGTTGGGGTAGAGGCCCTCTATTCCAATTTTCTGTAGGACTTTGAACATGAATGAGTGCTTGATCTTGTCAAATGCCTTTTCTGCATCAATTGAGATGATCATGTGGTTTCTGGATTTGGTTCTATTGATATAGTGTATTACACTTACAGATTTGTGTATGTTGAACCATCCTTGCATCTCTGGGATGGATCCTACCTGGTCATGATGTATAATCTTCTGCCTCTTTTTGTTTGTTTGTTTGTTTTTGTTTTAGGGAAAGATCTACATGGTGTTCAGGGTCTGACTACTAGATTGGACTCACAGCGATATGCCTGTTTACAGCCTTCAAAGATGTGGAATAACATTGTGCAACCACACCCACTCTCAATTGCCATCTCAGCCCGCCCTAGGGGCAAAGCTGGCATGGAAGGCCTTGGGATCGAACCCCCAGACCCTGGTGTATAATCTTCTTGATGATTTGCTGTATTCTATTGGTGAGGCTTTTATTTTATTGACGATTTTTGCATCTATGTTTATGATGGAGATTGACCCGTAGTTCTCTTTTTTAGTTGCATCTTTCTCTGGTTCAGTTATCAGTATAATACTTGCCTCCAGGAACGATTTTGGGAGGATTGTTTCCTTTTTAATTTCACTGAAGAGTTTTAGGAGTATTGGGATTATATCTTCTGTAAATTTCTCATAGAATTCAGCTGTGAATCCTTCAGGACCTGGACTTCTTTGTTGGTAGTTTTTTTTTTTTTTTAAATTACATTTTGTATTTCATTGGCTTTTATTGGGTTAGCGAGAGTTCTTATATATCTTCTTGATTCAGTTTTCATAATTTGCACCTTTCTAGGAAT